>JASDQU010362430.1:0-11718 GCA_032191745.1 Picea mariana
GAGTGGACAAATGGGAGCTACTCTACTCAAATATTGGATAGAGGGAAAATTTGGTGACGTTTTAGGTATATACTGCATTGTCTGGTCCTTGTGAAAGGTTTGAAAGTAGGGAAATTTAGGGCAGCAAAGGATACATACATGGTTCTTTGAAACCGATGGAAATGGGGTTCTTAAGCCCTATTTCTCAAAAAGTGGCACCTATATTTTGATACTTGTTCAAACCTACTTAATTTTTTTAGCACTTAGAGTCACCCTCAGACTATAAGAGGATAATCCTAGTACCCATAAAAAATGTTTGTGGATATAGGTTTATGAATGGAGGTCAAATGGACAAAACTCAGTACAAGAATTTTTTAACAAAAAAACTGGACAAGCAATGCATAGGGAAATGAGGTCCTCATTAACTTCAGTCAGTGGTTTAAGGTTAAAGGTGAGCAGAGGGAAGACTTAGTGAGTAAGGTGAACAAGTCTTCCATGGGCATCCGGCTCTCAAGAAGCTTGGTGAAGAAAAATTCAGGCACAAGAGCACTCTTGGACTTAAGTTTCAGACACTGAAATATATCACAGTAACATAATAATCAAACCTCCATTACAATGAGACTACAACAACCCATATGGATCCTCCATGCACGAGCATTTCAACATAAGAAGAAACAAGATAACAAAGAAACTGACTGAAACTGGTCACAACAATATTGTAATCAAACCTACATTACAATAAAACTACAACCCTCGTCTGGATCCTCCGTGCACGAGTGTTTTAGCATAGATTAAACAAGATGATGAAAGAAACTGAATTCTATTAATGTGAAAGTCTCAAGTCTCATACAAAACCAGAGAACAACTTTGTTATCAAAATATTACAAAATAGGGAGCTTTGCTCAACCAGTGGACGACCTTTACAAAATATTGAACTGATCTATTTATAATCAGATAAGTTCACAACTGATAGGAGTGTGATCTGGCCATCCCATTCAAAGCTTTACGTCTGTGCATCCTTTTGTCAAACTGTCTATGTATCCTTCTGTCAGATGCGATCTCAGATCGGCATGGGCCTGCAGGAAAAACCGTCCATAGGGGTACCTTGGGATGACAATTTTGTCTCCATGGACATACCCTCCATGCCTTCTATTTATGAAGTGAGTTGAGGTTTCAACCACCACTCTTTTTTCATTAACTTCTTTCTCCTCGGGATCGGGATGAGGCTCAATGCCTAGGGGGATGCTATGTGTTGCTTTTGAGTTTGACATTATATAAGCACGTGATTGTGGGGCCGTTAAAGGAGTTTTGGATCCACATCGCTTTTGAGCCCGCAATTCACCATCCCTTGCCACGTAGCACTTTCGTCATACCACGGTTTTGATTGTGGGACCGCTCAAGGATTTTAACGCTCGAGCAAGTTGTGTCCTCGCAATGAAGCATGGTCGTTGATCTAGTCGCGGTCCGTGATCTGGGTGACCCTGCTACTTTAGCGTCCCTGCTAAATTTCTACCAGTCTTCCATATTAGAACTCCCCTATCTGATTTAGCGATGGTGCAAACTTATTAGAGCTCAGGAAATTTTGAACATGGAGCATGAATATCTCTTGAAGTGACTTTCTCCTGGAGTGGCATGGTAGTCTCTTGTCACTTCGACACTTCGAAGTTCAGGAGATTTTGAATGAAAAGTGTATATAACTATCAGAGTGTCGAACTTGCAAAGTGATTAGTGTGTGATTATCACTAATTAAACCCACATTAAACCTTTTTTATCATTTTAAATATTTTGGGACTTCGAGACTTCGAGCTTCGGAGAACTGTGCTTGCTCTGGATGGAAAACTCACAGAGTGATGTGTTGGCCTGAAATGAGTGCCATGTGTCTCAACAGATGAGCACCATGTGTCAGCGCCATATGAATTCCACATGCCTTCGACGAATGAGTGTCATGTGTCTCTGACACTTCGGACTTCAGGAGTTTCTGGATGTAAAGCATGAAAATCTCTCGAAGTAGTACGGGCCCGAAGTGACGTGACTCTTCGGGACTTCGACACTTAGGGGTTCTAATACTTTGTGGGTTCTCTCTTGATGTTAAACCCAGTGCAATTTCGACACTCTGAATGCACTAAAACCGTCAATCTGAGTGGTCTGTTGGATCTCCACCGTTGCAATTTTAATCTGTCTATTCCTACAATCTAAGCCTGAAAAATAACATCTTTTGAATTATGTGCTTGGACGCTTTTTGTGCAGACCATAGACTTGGACGAACTTCTGCCCTTGAAAACTATATCTGATAACATTTGGCTCCACAGGGGATGGCATGCTCCTTGCGAGATTCCAAGAACGCATAGTTCCAATGACATAACTGTTGGGTTATGGAGTCGATCTCAAATACATTTCGCTGGAGCGATCAGGCTGATATGTACACTGCTCTACTTAAAAAAAGAAAGAAAACACACATGCTCCAGAAGGAGATTATTTATGTACAATCCTACACTAACTGATTTTACAAAGCGCTAGGTGAAAACAAACTTCCACCAGAGCCATCCAAGTAATTGATTAACAAGTGAAATTATTGATATGGAAAAGACGAATGAAAGAACCCATGACATACATAAATGTGATTCAAAAGGACAACGAAACCAACATTTTTTTGACAAAAACAATTTGTCATTTGAACTGCTCAAAGACTCCATATAATCAGAAAACGGATCATGAAAACCATAAGGAAATACCTCGGCATGATATTTTTCCAACTGAAGATCAAATATCCTCGGCATATTCTCTTTCCCACGGAAGCTGCCACTTTCAACTACCTTCAAATATGAGCATGGTTGCGGACTAATTTCGTCGCTAATCATATGTTGTTTGATGTTGTCTGCAGATCTAGGTTCAAGCACGGTGAATGCAGGTTTGTTGATTTGCAGAGATGGCTTCTCAATGTCTTCTGTAGACCTAGGTTGACTAATTTCCACACAATGGTGTTCCTTAATGTATAAAGGAAAAGGCTTTATAGTATGGTATATATTGAAATTTCTTCATATCCACATTAGAATCTGATTCATAGTTGTCATACACAGGCTGGATTCTCCCCAAGTCAACAAAATGTGATGTAGGGATCTTCTGTTCTTCGTTTGAATACTCATCAAATATAGGTGAGCCCAAAACTCTTTTATCTTGCAAAGACAAATGAGAAATCTCTTGTTTCTTCTCTTCAATCACAGGTGAAAATACATCATGGGAAACCTCTTGAAGGAAAAGAGAAAAATCCTCTTCTACAACTATTTCTTCTTTTAAATATGAGACAGCATGTGCATCAGGGGAAAAATATAATCCATATATGGCTATGCAATTATCAATACTATCATCAATCATATCTTGAAGGCTTTCTTCTCGGGAAATAGAAAGAGAAATGTTTTCATCCATATTTTCAAAATACTCACTTCTATCCTTACTTTCTCTTTCAATCAAATCTTCACAAGACTCATCACATGAGGAACACTCTATTTCCTGTTGAATATCAGACTTGAACCTTTCACAACATTCTTCAATAATTGTGTCAGAAGAATAATACCTCTTACAATATTAGTTGAAATTCGCATGAAACTGTTCGAGGGAGGAGATGCTAGCAGGGGGAAAGGATCGATACAACTCACGAGCATATCCCTCTAATTAGTACATGAACATATTCATTAATACATCCTCATGATGTATTCCCCACTGATGCATGAATTCATGAAACTCAAGCAAATGCTCAACAGGGTTATCATCTCTATGTTCTCTAAATCTGGGCAAAAAATCACCCCACTCATCTATAGAAGGAACAACATTTGGAAAACCAGGAACAACAAAGAAATTAAAAGGAGCAAACCTCCGAGCCAAGATGGCTTCCATATGAAAATATGACTTCTTAAAACTGTGGAGTCACCACTGGATTCTTTGACCATGGAGTCGCCAAGTGAATGATATGCAGTCTGAATGTGTTTGGTCTTTGTTCACCATCAAAGATTAGATCTGATCGTTGTTGTTCTCCCAGGCAAGATTTCTTAATTTCCATCCTCGTAAATGGTTCCATGAATATTAGCTCTGAGAGTCATCGTCAGACTGCAAGAGGATAAGCCCAGTACCCATAAAAAATGTTTGTGGAGGTAGGTTTATGAATGGAGGTCAAATGGACAAAACTCAGTACAAGAATGTTTTAACACAGAATCTGGACAAGCAATGCATAGAGAAATGAGGTCCTCATTAACTTTAGTAAGTGGTTTAAGGTTAAAGGTGAGCAGAGGGAATACTTAGTGAGAAAGGTGAACAAGTCTGCCATGGGCATCTGGCTCTCAAGCAGCTTGGTGAAGAAAAACTCAGGCACAAGAGCACTCTTGGACTTAAGTTTCAGACACTTAAATATATCACAGTAACATAATAATCAAACCTCCATTACTATGTGACTACAACAACCCATCTGGATCCTCCATGCACGATCATTTCATCATAAGAAGAAACAAGATAACAAACAAAATGACTGAAATTGGTCACAACAACATTGTAATCAAACCTACATTACAATACAACTACAACCCTCATTTGGATCCTCCATGCATGAGTGTTTCAACACAGATTAAACAAGATGATGAAAGAAACCAACTTCTATTAATGTGAAAGTCTCAAGCCTCATACAAAACCAAAGAACAACTTTGTTATCAAAATATTACAAAATAGGGAGCTCTGCTCAACCAGTTGATGACCTTTACAAAATATTGAACTGATCTATTTATAATCGGATCAGTTCACAACTGATAGGAGTGTGATCTGGCCATCCCATTCAAAGATTTACGTCTGTGCATCCTTATGTAAGACTATGCATGTATCCTTCTGTCAGATGCAAGCTCAAATCAGCATGGGCCTATAGGAAAAACCGTCCATAGGGGTACCTAGGAATGACAGTTCTGTCTCCACGGCCAGACCCTCCATGCATTCTATTTATGGAGTGAGTTGAGGTTTCAACCACCACTCCTTTTTCATTAACTTCTTTCTCCTCAAGATCGGAATGAGGCTCAACGCCTAGGGGGCTGCTACGCGTTGCTTTTGGGTTTGATGTTATATAAACACGTGATTATGGGGTCATCAAAGGTGGTTTGGATCCACACCGCTTTTGAGCTTGCAATTCACCATCCCCCTCCATGTAACACTTTCGTCATGCCATGGTTTCGATTGCGGGACCACTCAAGGATTTTAACGCTCGAGCAAGTTGCGTCCCTGCAATGAAGCGTGGTCATTGATCTAGTTGTGGTACGTGATCTGGGTGACCTTGCTACTTTAGCGCCCCTATTAAAGTTCTATCCATCTTCCATATTAGAACTTCCCTATCTGATTTAGTGATGGCGCAAAATTCTTAGAGCTCAGGAGATTTTGAACGTGGAGCATGAATATCTCCCGGAGTGAAGTGGCAGTCTCTCGTCACTTCGACACTTCAGAGTTCGGGATATTTTGAATGAAAAGTGTATATAAATCCCGGAGTGTCGAAATTGCGAAGTGAATAGCATGTGCTTATCACTAATTAAACCTGGATTAAGTCATTTTTATCATTTTAAATATTTTGGAACTTCAGGGATCCGGGCTTCGGAGAACTGTGCTTGCTCTGGATGGAAATATCTCGTAGTGACACTCTCCCGGAGTGATGTGTTGGCCTGAAATGAGTGCCACATGTCTCAACAGATGAGTGCCATGTGTCAGCACCAGATGAATGCCACATGTCTCCGGTGAATGAGTTCCATGTGTCTAGCACTTCGGACTTTGGGAGTTTCTAGATGTAAAGCATGAAAATATCTTGAAGTAGTACGGGCCCGAAGTGACGTGTCTCTTCGGGACTTCGACGCTTTGGCCTGAGTGGCCTGTTGGATATCCACCGTTGCAATTTTAATCCGTCTGTTACTACAATCTGAGCCCGAAAATAACGGCTTTTGAATTCTGCGCTTGGACGCTCCCTGTATGGACCACGGACTTGGACGACTTGCTGCCCTTGACAACTATATGTGATAACAGATTTTACTCCCATATGGTAATAATGACAAGAATTCCTCTGATTCTTTTATTTGAGGGAGTCTTTAAGGAGATTGGTAATTCACTCGGTTTTTTGTATGAGGCAAACTATTTATTTTGTGATACTAGATACATGGGGATGTCTAGGTTTTTGGTGGCCCTAAACCTGTCCAAAGGACTAGAAGACTCCATTATTACCTGGAAAGGACCAACGATGTTATATCAAGCCATTGACTATGAATGGATCCCCTTCAAGTGTGGGTGCTTTCAAGAATATGGTCATTTGATAAAACAATGTCCACTCCATTTAAAATGAAATTATGGGTTTAGAAAAACCCTCCAATTGTACAAGCTTTGATTCCTCCCTAAAAGGAAGAAAATCCTTCAAAAAGGCCTTAGGATAGTCCACGAGTGACTCTTCTAGCTCCAAACAATTCAGGTTCAAATTTATCTCATGCATAGTGGGATCACCCACCAAGTCTCTCCCCTCGACAAGAGCTCACATTAGTGTCGGGCAAGAATGTGTCATCTCCTAATCCCTTGATTGATAGTTCCACTGGTCAATTTCTTTTTGGGACCCATGAGGTAGGTCTAGATCCTAATTTAGGGAATAGTCATGGGGATTTTCTCTTCAACATATCAATCATTTCAAAACCTTTGAGTTCCATCATGATACTTATGTATAGAATAGGAGAGGCCCTTTCCAATGACTTCAAGCCTTTGGTCCCCTCTTTACTCCCCCATAAGAAAATCCATGTTTATGAGTTCCATGGAGATTCTCCCTCAAATGATTCTACAAAATACAATCTCAGACCTCACACTAGAAGACACAAACTCTTTGAAGGGGGATCAAAGGGAGGGTTAGGACACCTTGAAGAAAGACACCATAAAATGGGGAAAGGAGAAAGAAAATCCTACATTTCCATTACACTGAAATAAACAAATTATAAAATTAAAACTAGTCTTCAAAAATCTAGGATCAAGGAACCTAGAGTATCATCCCCAAATGATGGTTCAAAATTATCTTTTTAACCATGAACTGTAGAGGGTTGGCCAATCCCTCAAAAAAATTGGCCATCAAGAGGTTGAATAATTCATACAAATCCTCCATCATATTCTTGCAAGAATTAATGAAAAATTGGAAAAAAGTAACTTAGGACCTCTCCAAGATTCTCAAGGGATGGGATTTCAGTTTTTTCAATGCTTTAGGAAGGCATGGGGAGCTAGTTATAGGTTGGAATTCTGGGTTTTCTTCTCTCTCTAACTTGTGGGATTTTGCATCAACATTGGGAACCTCCCTCTTCTCTCTCAAACTAGGGAAAGAAATCACTTTTTGAATATCTATGGCCCTTACTTGAACATAATGGAAGTTTGGGAGCATTTCTTTAATAGTTCTTGGCTTCATGGAGGGCTAGTGGTATTAGTTGGAGACCTTAAATTCTCACTTATTGCATCCAATCTTTGGGGTCATGCTTCCTAAGTCGACTGCCTCTTGAACTTCTTCATCAAAAATTTGGAACAGGTAGGGCTCATGGATATAGATTCAACCAAACCTACCCCAACCTAGACCAACCAAAGGACATGCAAAGCTAGGGTTGCTAAACAACTTGGTTTCTTCTTAGTCTCAAAGGATTTTCTTGATAATTCTCTCAAAATTCATCAATGGGTATCGATAGAAGGGGACTCTGACCACTTTCCTACTCTTTTGGAAGTGGCACCAACATAAGGTAAAAAAACAAACCCCTTTAAGCTAACTTTGAATGGATTAAAAAATAAGACTTTATCCAAAAACTCAAGGACTCCTAGACTCATTTTGACAACTCTCACAATGAGACACTGGCCACTCAATTCCACCATAATTTGAAAAAGGATAAGCAAGTATCAATGCAATGGTCAAAATAAAAAATAAAAAAGATTGATAGAATACTCTTAGATGTGGAAGAGGCACTAGCCTCAAGGATTTCAACATAGGGTGTTAGTTTCTTGACAGACTATCAAAAGGTTGAGCTAAGTCATCTTGAAAACAAAAAAAGAAATATCATTCTAGATAAAGAGAAGGAATGACATCTCAAGAGTAGGGTGATATGGCCCCAAGCAGGGGATGACAACACAGAATATTGCATCATTTTTTCAACTATATAAAAAATATGAACTCTGATATAGTTTTTGAAGATATCACATACTTTAAAAATTTCTCTAAATATGGTAATCATTCCACCAAAATGCCATTATTCATATTTCTAGTTTCATCCATCCATTTGTGGAACCTAAGGACAAGACGATCCTCTTAGTTGAGGTGGGAAAGAAGAAGCTTCTTAGAGTTCTACAAAGATTTCATAAAGACACTAGTCTAGGACCTAATGGCATACACATTGATTTTTTTCTTAGTTGTTATGACTTCATCAAAACTAGTCTTCGAAGGTTGGTGGAGGTCACGAGAACTTTTGGTAAAATGTTGGCATCCTTCAACACCACACTCATTGCTCTCATCCCAAAATATGGTAATCCTATGTAATATGAAATATTCAAACCCATTTCACTATGCAATAGCATTTACGAAATCATTTAAAAAATTATCTCTCGAAGACTAAAGGGTATTCTCTCGAAACAGGTTTCACTTGAAGAAATTGCATTTATAGAAGGTGGACATTTTCACAAGGTCATGGGGGTTTCCTGGGAATTTCTACACTCAGTAAAAACAAGTAACTTGAAGGCCATGATGGACAAAGTGGACCTCTCCAAGGCTTTTGACAAAGTAATTTGTCTCTTTCTCTATCTCATTTTCATTCACTTAGGGTTCAGTGTTCACTTTGTATCTTGGATAATGGGATGCATAAACTCAGTATCCTTCAATGTCTTAATCAACGGAGCAACCTACCCTTTTCTCAAGCCTGCAAAAGGTATTTGAAATGGGTTCCTACTATCCCCTCTCCTCTTCTTTCTAGATGTAGAAGGATTTAGTAAAGAACTCAAGGAAATTTTGACTAATGGATCCTTCAAAGGTATTCAAATTGGCAATTCTCACATTGTTTCTCATTTATTATTTATGACGACATTCTTATTTTATGTGATTATTCAAAAGGAATGTTAGACAAACTCAAAGAGATATTAGATCTCTTTTATGTAGCCACGTGCATGATGATAAAATCATCCAAATCAATGGTATCTTTTTGGCGTATCTATGAAGATGAGGAAACTTACATAAATCAAATTTTCCCTTTCCCAGTTTCTACTTTCGACATAGGTTTTACATATCTTGGATTTCTTTTAAAATCCAATATTTATCTCAAAGGTGATTGGAAGTGGCTCATAGAAAAGATTGAGAAAAAATTAAACACTTGGTGCACCAGATAGATTTCCCATGGAGGGTTCTTAGTCCTAGTAAAACATGTTGTAGAGGCCATTCTAATTTACTTGATGTCCCTTGTTTGGATATTGAAAGGAAACTTGGAGTAAAGCAGACAGTTGTGCTAACACTTCATCATGTCTAGGGCTCGAAAAAATAAAGGAATGGCTTTGGTTTCCTAGAAAAAACTTGTTATACCACAATCCCAAGGTGAATGAGGGATAAAACATTTGTTCCTCTTCTAAAAATCCTTAGGCTCCAGCGATAATTTTAAGGATGAAAATTTATCTTAGAATGTAGAAACCTTGGCGAATATTACTAGTCCTTAATATGCAAACTAAAAAATGTTTAGAGATATTTTTTGTGAAAATATTCATATTTCTAAGGATTTTATATATTTTTATAAAATTGGGCTATTTTTAAGGTACAATAATTTCATTCTATAGAATTTGGGTGGATAAATTTTAGAAAAAATGGAAATTGGTGAATCTTTCTTTTTGGAAAAAGAATGGAAAACTAGCCCATGGGCGATATATAGCCCCTAAAATGTTCCCTATTTTTAGCTGCCAAAAATATATGCCACCTCCTATAGGGAATGAGCCTTTGGGCCCAAACTATTAAGGACAAACACTGTAACATCCCCACTATAATCCTCAGTTTAATTAATTCTTAATGTAGATATAATATGTGGCTACGACTAAGCAATGTAATATGCAAATTGTATTTCTATGTTTTAATAATAAAATGCGATTCCAGTTGCTAAGGGGATAGGACATAGATGGGGACTAAATTAATCCACGAGAGAGGGGAGGGTATAAGAGAATGGTCGAGAGGTGTTCCAAGGGAGAATTACCCATGTATATTAATTCAACCCATTTTCCTGAATTTCCTATTGGTATATGAACCTTCTAGTTTTTTATTGAGTTCTCCCAAAGCCAATCATTGAATACATGTAACAGGGTGGGTGTGAGTTGTCATACACCCACTACGGAAAAAATAACATTTTCTCTCTTCCTCAAGGGATAGAATCCCCGAATTCCTACGGGGGCTTAGCGCAAGCTAGCTCTTCCCTTATCCACCTCCATGTGATCGTTGGTTATGACCACAGGCCAAGCCAAGAGGCGCCTTTCGCATTTCATGACTCAACGATGCAAGAGAGTCAAGTCTTTAGACTCTTCAAACCCTGAATTCTGAAATCTTACCTTTGATGAGATCGACGACTGCGAATCTCCCCTTGATTCGACGGTCCTGGCCGTATCGAGATTTCGATAACCGGGAGTTCGAAATGCAGTGGCCCAAACCACTGGTCACTCCATTCCCTGAACTTCAATATGCGAGTTCTTGTACGAGATCCAACTCCTCGATGATTTGGATCCAACGGTCCATATCTTTTCGAATTTTCGTGAACCGGGAGTTTATGATGTAGCAACTCCAAATCTCTAGTCACTCCAATCCCCAAATTTCGATACGGGAATTTGTGTATGAGATCAACGAACCTCGTTGATCTGGCTCTAATGGTCACTATCCCTCCTGAGATTAAGGGTGTTGAAAGACACTCAGTATTAATCCCTTCGCTGTTCTATGAGATCCAATGGCCCACGGGATTTCGGAGCTTTCCCTGAACTCTGACTGTTCACCACGTGTCTCCTCCGATGGATGGTCCAAATCCGGGTTAGATCAACGACCCACAAGCCCCTTGATCTAATGACTGTGATCTCTCTTAAAATAATGACTAGGATTAAGTCGTGATTTCACGACTCGCGAGTTCTGAGAACTCCTCCCGTTGAATTCTTTCAGCAACGAGTCAGCGAAATTCCTAACTCTCGCCATGTGTCCTCTACAAATGGACGGTTCAGATCTGTCACGACCCGACGGTTGCGATTCATTGTCGACGATTCCCCATCAAGAGCCTGGGGAAGCCTTCTCCTGTGATTTCTTGGTGCCGAAATGCCGACCGGTAGCCATGTGTCCCTCCGATGGACAACTGCGACCTTTAGCCACGATCAACAGTTGTGATCTTTTCAGAATGATTAATGGTCGTGATCAAATCCTGGCTTTCTCCCTTTCGAGAATTTGGGAGAGTCTCCACTCCCATTTCCTCGGTGCCAAATCCCCGATGGATGTTTATCTTTGACACATGTCCTCTGGGATGGATGACCCCAATGCTTTCAGGACTTTGACGAGTCCTCTCTCCCCTGCATGCACCAGGTTAAACCTCGTGTGCCTTTTTTTTTGGATCCGACGGCTATCGGTCCCCTGCGCTTGATTTGACGGTTCAGATCTATTCTCCTGCGTACTCTTCTCCGGCTGTCTGGACGTAGGCTCCAACGGTCCACATTTTCCCCTGCGAATCGGTGATT
>JASDQU010362435.1:0-11718 GCA_032191745.1 Picea mariana
TCTCAAATTGGGTGTCTGCTAACCTAGCTAGCCACTCGTATAACTCCTAATGGATTCCTCCAAAGAAAATCTCGTGTATATCAGTAAAGATATATATTCCCAACCAATCCTCTATACTAATACTAAGGTTCTTGTTCTAGGCTTCAACGAAGTCCTTTTCTTGATCCTCTATCCACTTCTGAATCTTTGTCTTCGATGGAAACCACCTTGACATTCCCTCAAGAAGATTCTTGTCCCGACAACAAAACCATTTGTTGGCACAGGGGCAGACTCAGGGTTCATCTCCAAGAGTGCACCAACAAGCCCTAACTATTGGCCCTTTTGGCAACACCTGCGAGGTAGATGCAGTCTCACCCGAAGTAGCTATGGGGGGTTGCAAGACAGAGATGTCTACAACCAAGGGAATACAAAGTGGATCCAATTCAAGAACAACATAGCTTCTAGATATCACTTTCCAGCTTATATCTACTTCACACAACTATCTTTCAGATCTAACACAATAATGAAATAACAGTATATCCGTAAACAAGAGAACACAACATCAATCACACACAACACAAATATGTACATGGTTCACACTCTCCCTAGGCCTACGTCCATAGAACTTTGCTTTATAATATATTAAGATGGAAGCATGTAGTTCTTATCTACGCTCTTAGCTTGCAGATCTCTCTCTCTCCCCTCCCTGTGCACCCAACTACAGGTTTGATCTTCGCACCTAGCTGAAGATCTTACAATATAGAAGGCCCTCACACACAACACTTATCTCTCACATAGTAGTACTCACTCAATCTCACAATAACAATGAACTCTCAACCAACTTAGCACCAACCCATCCCAGGTCCTTTAGACCTTTATTTATACATTAAAATATCTCTCAGACATCCTTAGGTTGAAACCTAAGAGTCAAAACCCTAGATACCAAAACCCTAGGTGTATAAAACCCTAGGTCAACTTGACCCTCATTTTCAGGGCTTTGCCAGCCTATCTTCCTTCCTTCTTGCGCGGTGCTCCAAAGCATCCAACGATGGATTTTTCTACTTGTTGAGTTGTCCATGATCCATCTTCTTTGTTGATCTATCATCCTCAATATTCTCATCCAATGGCTTACTTTCTCTTAATTTTCACTGTTTTTTCTGCTCTTCTGCTCACTTTGACCTAGTATCAGTCACTGTGTCTTCCGCGTAGTTCGCATTCCATATTTTCTTCTTTAATATTTGCTTACTTCCATACCCAAGGGCCAACACCCATCATGAATAACATTTATGTCATATTGCCATGGCCTCCCCAAAAAAAGATGACAAACATCCATGGGAATAACATCACATAAGATCTCATCTCTGTATCCCCTATCTTAAATTCAACTAAACATTGTTTAGTGACAGTTACCTGATGTCCTTTTTGTAACCACGAAACTTTGTATGGGCTCAGATGTGCAGCTGTTTCCAATTCCATCTTCTCCACCATTTTTGTGGATACTAGATTATCTGTGCTTCCACTTTCCACAATTACCTTGCATACCCTATCCTTGGTCTTGCAAGAAGTTATGAACAAATTGTTCCTTTGGACTGGATTCTCCATCTCTTTCTCTGGCTTCAAGAGAATCTTCCTCATCATTAAGGATCTTCCACCTTCTGCATCTTCTGCCTCAACATTTCACCTTTGTGCTTCTGAAATGTGAGCTTCACCTCCTCCATTCCTTTTTCTATCGGGACATTCAAAATATTTGTGTCCTATCTTTCCACAGACAAAACACTTTATTTCACCTCCTTTACCTCTTCCTCTTCCTCTTGCTCAAGGAAAAGTGTTCCTATCGACATATTTTCCTCCTTGTGAGATTCCTCCTCTTTCTGTGTGGTTATGAGCTTTATTTTCTTCATCCTTGGGCTTCTGTACTCTGTCTTGGGCAATTTCTTTACCTCTGCTTTGACTTCTACCTCTGCCCCTTTGACCTTTCTTTCGGGCCAATTTCACTTCTGCCTTTGAAGCAATCTAATAAGCATCTTCCACATTCCTAATTCTCACCATGCTCATCTCATCCTAAATTTCATATCTCAAGCCATTCATGTATTTGGTGACTTTTTCATCATCACTCTAGTGATGACCAGCTCTGATGTTGAGTCTGTAAAAGCCTTCAATGTATTCCTTCACTGTTATCCCTTTCTATATCAAATTCTGCATTCTTCGAAACAGATTAATTTGGTAATATCTGGGTATAAACTTGGCTTTTATCTTTGCTACCATCCTGTACCAGCTTTTGATTCATTTTTTTCCTTTGCAACGCCTGTCAGCCTGTAGTTCATCCCACCACAGTTTTCCATGCCCTTTCAATCTAGTGACAACATGTTTTACTTTCTTAGCTTCTTCAATATCCTCATAGTCAAAGTATCTATCCAGAGATCTAAACCAATCTAGCAGCTCCTCAACGTCTAAGTTGCCTTCATACATCGGGATGTCCATTTTTTCTCTGGCCCCTATTCTTGCAACAACTTTGAATAAACGTTCCTCTGCAGCATCTTCAGCTACAACTTCTTCTTCAGCTCCAGCTTCATTTTCACTTTCAGCCTCAATGGTATCTCTAGTATCAGTTGTTCATCTCTATGCTAACTCCATAGCATCCAATCGAGCACAAAGTTCTCTCATTTCCCTTTCCATGACTAGACCGGGCATGGGTCTATCTTGACGTCTTCTTGGCAACATTGTTTAAATCTATCCACATAGAATTAAATTCACAACTATCCTCTGTCCTCTCTCTGCAGAAAACAAAAGTTGTTAGCTCTGATACCACCGGATGTAGCACCCCTACCTCAGCAGGTTCTGTGCGACCTCTCGGTCTTTGGATCTTTCTATTTCCTTGAGATGAAATGACTCTTATTTCCCTTTGGAACCCTCATTAAAAATAATACCATAGGTCCCTCTTAGAAGTTACGCATGCATGAACAAGCACTAGGCGTGAACCTCCACTCCACGTGACCACCCGACATGACCATTGACTTAACCCGAAAATGTGTTTCGGATTTCACGACTTCGCGATTTCTATTGTGAGTCCNGGGATTCTTGAAAACAACTTCCTCCACACTTCTGACTTCCGAAATGTCGAAACTCAAAGTGACCAAACCAACAACCCTCATTGATTCAGATCTGACGGCTTCTACCTCTCCTAAGCTTGCGAGTGTTGAAAGACACTCAGCCTTAACTTCTCCCCTGATCCACAGGATCCAACAGTCCACAGAAAATCGGTGTTTCTACCTCCAAGAAATTCAACCATCTGTTCAAGTTCTCGAAGACTTATGGCCAAATAACTTGGCATCCTTCCTTCCTGAGCTTGGATTCTATGAGGTAACGTCGACCCTCATTATTCCTTTGAACTTTCCAAGTCTCTACCCCTCCTGAGCTTGATGTTGTTTGCAAACTCAAGGATTTCAAGGGATTATTGCACGCACTCCTTGCGGCCTTCACGATAATCTATGATTATCTGAACTCTCCAATTATGTGCACTCCTTGTGACATAAATCCTTATACCACTCACTGGGTTGGAAAATTCTAAGACTTCAACCTATCCTGCACACACCTTGTACAGCTCCATGCTATATCTGCACTTTTGTTGGTATGAAAACAATGGTATCCCTCCTGATCTTTCTGAGATAAAACTCAGAATCTTGTCAATGCACTCCTTGAGGACCTTCACTACACTCTTTGCATGAATTATCAAGACAAGAAATAATTGAAACTTATACTTTCCATCTCACAGACTTCATACATTCAACATGAAATCATACACACAAAGCATTCAAACAAATGCATAACAAAGCATATAAGAAAATTGTAAACATACCATTCAATAGATGGAAACAGTATTCATTACAACACCATGAAATTGAGTCAAAACATTCTTATATTAACTCAAGTGCTTATGTACATGGTTTCTATAGCAACAACTATCTGCTTATACAACTTCTACAGCCTATGTTCTTCTCTACTCTCCTATCCTCTTGCTCTTCAGCTCTACTCTTACTCTTGATAATAATGATACATTACCATAGATACGAGGGAGCTTTCTCAAGTTTTCCCTCCTACATCTCTAAGCTATCTAATTGAATTAAAGCCTACATCTAATTTACATTTATTACATTAAATGCCTACAACCAATAGATGACAGAAACCTCTCAAGATCTGTGTTACAATCTCCATAACATAAAATCAAATGTATCTTTTCCAGATATCACATTAATGTCTCATCTTTTCAAATTCAAAACATCTTCAAAATGCATGTTGGTGCATATCCAGTTGTCCTCCACTTGTGCATGCTTACGATGCTCCTGCCTCATCAGGGATGTCCATAGTCAATCCCTCGAGGTTGTGTTCAATCTCCTTGAGATCCTGGGATCCTACTCCTTGACCTGCCACTGCGCCTATCTCTCCACGTCTCTGAATTGGAGATGACCCTGGAGGCCTGAAAGGCGCCACATCTGCATTTTTGAGAGATCTTGATTAGTCTTGGATACATAACATAAAGATTTCATAATTAAAATTCCAAAAAAAACATATAATGAAAAAATCATTTTTACCTATATCTCCCCATTGTGAACCCTCGGGTAGTGCCAAGTCGGGATCATCATGAAAGTTGGTCCTGGCATAAGCATAATCCTCAACCATAACAAGTTGGCCTCTCAGCTACTCGAAGAATATAGGACCATAGGTAACTATTGGGATGCCACCACGGCATGCCATCAAGTCAACCCATCTCTTCATCTAAGGATCCTGTGGAGTAGGCACACCCCAATCCATATGTTGAAGGTGAAAAACTAGGACCCTTTCTAGGAAAAAGGACACCAAAATCAATTCATATACAAATTGTTTCAGCCGATCGGTCCTGCGCTTTGTTAATTGTTTCTTCATATTTTTTAGGAGGCCCTCACACCAGTTGGAAACTCAGGGCTCCATGCACTCAATATCATATTGAAAATGGCTCTAAAAGGCCATGTGTGGAGTTTCACTCCCTTCCACACGGGTAATGGTATAGATAATGGTCCTCAAATATAAATCATGGACATCCTTTATGACAAACTTACCACTATGTTTCTTTGTACCAGGTGTGCAATGATGTGCTACATATTAATCCATTGGTTCACCTCCTCCTCTGCTTCCTGATAGTGACACTCGAGATCCATGACAAGATAATCCATTCAAGAAATAAATTTCATCAATCTCTAGACTGAGTGTATGTACCCTGACATGAAATACTTGTTCGTTCACATCCCACATTTGGACTAAGTGCTTCAATAGAATTAATTGGGCCCTCATGCCCTGCACTTTAAAGAACTTAAGCAAGACACACTCCCGGAGTGTCGTGATGATGTTGGGATCATTCCCTGCAATGTAATATTCCTCTTCATTCTCTCTTTCCCTCCATTTGATCATGATGAACTATGGAAATTCTGCCAAACAACAATTAAAGATGAATTAGTTCATCAAAAATACAAAATTGGGAACTTCCCTAGTTCTTTCTCTCTTTTTTATTTTTGAATTGCGGTCATCACAGGGGCCAATTTTACCATAGTGCAGTGTCATCGCACTCCAACAGTGAAACCCCTGCGATCCTATATCATCTCATTTCCTGATATGAAGAGCCTATGAATATCTGGAGGCGCTCTCTCCCTTGGAAATTCACCCATAAAGTCAAAAATTAACCATAAAAAATGAAAAAAAAATCTATATAAAGAGAGAGGGGAGGAAGAACACCAACCTCACAGAAACGGCTCAAGAAATCATCCATGGATTGCGTCGGAATCGTCACTTGAAGATAAGAGGAAAATGAGGGGTTTTGGCACTAGTTTTGGTGAAAATACAAGTGGAATGGTAAAATGAGCTTGTTTTGACCTTTTTAACCTATTTTACCATTTTTTAACCTAAAATTAAATTATTTTTTAATATTTTTCACCCATGTAAAAACCTAATGAACTTTTGAAAGTGTCAATATTTCAGGATACAGGTCTCGCGATTAGACTTTTGACATGGATCAACCCTTTTTGGTCATTTTTTGCGTGTTTTTGAAAAATCATTTGATGTATATATGATTTTAGGTTTTTTCAGTAAAAAATGTTGAGCATGGTCTTTGTTCTTTCTCATGCCAGTAAAACTATGAGAATGTAATCGAGTAAACTTTTATCAATTTTTTTGGACTCGTAAAGGCAATACGAAAAAGAACTCCCATGGAGTCTTCTTTAAGCTATTTTCAAAATCCCTAAACATGAAAAGATATTTGAGCGACCTTGTTCTTTTCATGCTCGTAAAAGTGTTTGAAGAAAACATCTCATGAGCGCTAGATTATCTCTTTTTCAGTCTCATCAGACTAATTTACGAAAAAGGACATTTTGGAGTTTTCTTTAAGTGTTTTTTAGACTCTCTAAACATGAAAAACCCTTGAGTTTTCTTTCTTTGTACTCGTAAAACAAACATCGAAAGTCCCATATGGGACTGAACCACTCCTTCCTAGGGTTCGCTAAAAATACTTCGAGGGACTAATCTAAAGGATGAGCTTACATTTCAAGCATATGTTATCCTCCTCAAGCTTGTGTAAAAATAAAGAGGTAATCACCAAAAATGGTGGGGGGGAATTGGGAAATAAATGTATATATATATCTGTGTTAGTAGCAGTAAGTCGCTCTTGAACATGACACCCCTCTTCATTATTATATCTAGGTTGAAAAATCTATTTGTCTCTCGTTTGATCATCCACAAGTTTGTAATTTGGGTCCTCCTTGAGTTAATGCTACCAAGAAAATTATAGTGTCATTCATATGTTCAAGAGAAGTCCAACCTAAACAAGCCTTCTATCGATTCATACATCTGCAATCCTCAAACTTTTACCATGTCGGTCTATTCTTTATACTCTAATCTACTTCAAATATGTTACACCTTTCATGTCATTGATGGGGAATACATTAAGTCCCTCTCGTGACGATTCTTTTCTTGTCTACTTCAACTCATTATCCAGGAATTAGACTTAGAAATCATTTAGTCCCTTGGAACGTGCATGCCTCAATGGAAGGTTTCCTCGTTTTCAACAGTGGGTTCACATCATTGGCCCCTGATTGGAAAATTTTATCGAGTGTTCAAATTCAACTCATTAATTCACATTCGTTGGATTGTACTAGGGTACCTTTGGGGTCATTGACATCAATGGTGATTTCTCTCGCACTTGTTAATGATATCCATTAATGACCGGTAATCAAGTGGTTTCTACCATGTTTGACTTCGACACCTATAATCACATGGATAGATTCATACTTCGGGATGATGGAAATGAAGCTGGATAGTGTCACATAGATCTACGTTGTGATGGATTATTCATAAGTTTGTATTGACACATAGATTCACCATTTATTTCTTGTGGCTATGTTTGAATTTGAGTCGTTATAGCATAGATCCACAGTGTATTTCTCATGGCTATGCTGAATCATAATGGCATGGATCCACAGCGTATGATTGGTGGCCATGACTCACTTGAAACTTATGCTTAGACTCACTTGTAGTCTAAGTATGGGAATGCCTACCTCAGTAAATGGTATATTCTTATGCAGATGCTTGTTTGTTGGAAGGTTTTTGACCGATGTGCTCCTTGTTCTCGACACACACATTCTACAAAGTATTTCAATTTTCACATGTTCCAACTTCATACTTTGGGGGGAATTATGTTACACATTATGTTGGTGACCCCCGTGATCACCGATGATATGTGCATTTCTTACTTATTTGTTCCCTCAAGCTACTGAAGAAATAAGACTTTCTCCCTGGGAAATAGAATCATCTTTTCTTTATTGAAAACCCTACCAAATAACATTGTTTCACCTTGCCAAATGTTTAGGGTGCGACGATCCCTTATTGTCGCATGTTGCACCATAGTGGAATGCAACGTCATCATAATATGCTTGTGTTTAGGGTGCGACGATGCTCAAACAAAGGAAAAAGGTGAAATTCTCAAAGATTCTAGAATGGAATCTTCGAAAGGATGAGGTGGCCTCCGATCAGTTTGGATCTCACTCGATTCTCTGATTTAGTGGGATCATCCTAATCTCTTCATCCATCCCTCTTCACTTTATATAAAGAGGGATATCTCATGGGAAAATTTAGGCTAGCTTATGCATGAAGAATTCCGCTTAAGATTGTACTTGTGATAGCTTTGTTTTAGCTTTCCAAGTCGAGTTGTGAATACTCTTCATCAAAGGAATTGGAGCAAAGGTGTGTGTGTTGAAGCAAAGGTCCATTGGAAGGGACCTTGCTAGGTTTTATACTCCACTTTCATCAATATAATGTAGTGATACATTTCTTCCATATAAAAGTGTCTCCATTTTTATTGCATAACTCATTGATCTTATGCATAGGTTTCATTGGAATATATATATATATATATATATATCGTTGCTCTCTCTCTTTGTTGTTTTGTGCTTCTTAAAAGGTTCAGCATCCCACAAATATAAGGATGGATCAAGGACGACACTAGCGAGGATCAAATGAAGTTTAAACAGTATGTCATTTATCCCTCATTGAACTAATTTACATTACAATGAAATCTAAGGAGAAGCTTGTATTCTGCTATGTTTTGTTCTAATTTCTTGTTGAATTTAGGGAGATTAGCTTGTGTCAACACTTACCGATTTGTCCAGTAACATTGATGATGCATCTCTATTTTTCAATAAATTTGGAAAATTTGTGGTATATCTTGTAGTGTATGTAGATGATCTATTGATAAAATGGAACAATGAAAGATATATTGCATCCATATAGAAATATTTGATGAAATACTTTCAGATGACATATTTGGGACATCTTCACTACTACTTGGGCATTGAAGTAACCCAAAATACAAAGTACATATTCATCTCCCTTAATAATTACATTGGATAATTGTTGAACAAGTTTGACATGGCTAAGTGTAACCCTCTCTCTACTTCAATGGAACAAAATTTGAATCTCATATCGAAAGAAGGGAATGAATTTGAGGATGCAACCAAGTATAGACAACTTGTATGAAGTATTATCTTCCTTACCACCACTAGACTAGATATTTCATTTGCTGTTTTGATTCTTTCCAGGTTAATGCAAAAACCTTGTAAAGTACATTGGTCTATTGCAAAAAGAGTTCTAAAATACTTGAAGGGAACTCAAGACTTTGGACTCAAGTATTCCACGATGGATGACTTCAACTTGATTGAATATTCTGATTCAAACTTTGATGGGGATAAATAAAATGGAGTGTCAAATTTAGGCTATCTCATGAGTCTTGGATTATCAATTGTCTCTCGAAGATCACGCAAATAGTCAGTTCCATCAAATTACACAACAGAGGTACAATATGTGGCAGTTGCAAAAGAAACAAATAAAATTGTGTGGCTTGGGAAAATACTTGAATATTTGCGGGAGAAACATCTGAATTCTACTCCTCTTCTGGTTGAAAATACTTTTTCAATCAAGTTGGCTGAGAATTACAGATTCCATGAATGAACTAAGCACATCAACACAAAGTACCATCTCATTTGATATCATGTAGAGGCCAATACTATTCACTTGAAATGTTGTTCCACAAATGATCAAATTGCATGCATCTTCACCAAAGCGTTTGGAAGAGAAAATTTTGAAAATCTCATAATGATGCTTAGACTCACAAACACCCCTTCAGATTAAGGGGGGACTTTTGGATCCCTAATCCTCGCGATTATGGTATTTTTTAAATAGTGTTGTAAATATTAGTCAATAGAATTATGAAGATTCATAGGTGAATAAGAAGACTCATTCGGACCTCTTGGAAGATGAAACCAAAGGACACCTCACTTTGTATTTATGAATGTCTCATGTTAGTGAAATAATCAAATGTGGAGTTAATTATTTCTCTACCCATACTTGGAATGACAAGAAAAAGTCTTATATTTCCATGGAACATAAACACACATCTTTAGAGTTCAGATGTGGGAAACAACTATCTCTATTTGGGGCTCTTAGAGAATATATCCCTTGTGAGGGGATTAAATGATCTTCTTGAACCTCAACTTTAAAGGGTTGTCCAACCCGTCAAAGAAATTGGCCATTAGGAGTTTGATAGATACATTAAATCCCTCTATCATCCTCCTTCGGGAAACAATGACATATGAGGAAACGGTTATTCAGGAACTCTTAAAAATTATGATTGGGTGGGCCTTCAGATACATTGATGCTACTAGCATATTTGTTGGGAATATTAATAGATGGTAGAGGTGATATTTTACCCTATCTATCTCCTATGCCTTTCCAATAGGGCTAGGGGTAGACTTATTTTCATTGGATATGGGGAAATAAATCTTTGTCCTGAATGTTTATGGCCCCTACTCAGATAGATCAGAATATTGGGGAATTTTTTTTTATATGAACTATATCTAGAGAAACCATGTGGTGATAAGGGGAGACCTAAACTTTACTTTAGTAGATTAAAAAATATGACCTACTTCCCACATGGATTTTCTCTCAAATTATTTTATAATAAATTTGGAAGTTGGGGGATTGTTAAATATCGAACTAGTAAAACCAAATCCAACCCATAGAAACAAGAGAATAGGGGTAGAAATAATAGCCAAGAGACTTGACCACTTTCTAATATCTGAATGATTCCTAGATGAAGTTATTCTTGTGAGACCCATATGGGGTGACACTTGGAAAGAGGAGGGGTATAGGTGGAAGGGACAATTGGCGGGGGGAGTTAATATACCAAGCCACCACCTCTGAAGCAATTAACTCCCCATGGTGTTCACCATAAGGGAAATTAACTCAGTGCACCTGAAGGAGCTCTCGGATGAGCGATCCATTTAGGCCACTGGTACCAGGTGCCTGAACCAATCCCATCAACCTTCAATGGCAAAGGGAGGGGCATCAATGGCTCCCATCGGCGATAAAAATGACCAAGGCACACATTTTTTCCTGTCATTTGCAAGATACCACCTCTGCACAGTGCTACTCGGCCCTCCTATCCTCTTTTCCTACCTCTTGTGCGACCTTCAAACCTCCCCCGACCATAATCGCCCTCACCCCTTGGTTCTCACCATGCCCCAAGAAGGAGGCAAGCCTAGGCGAGCCACCGGGAACAAGAACGCCATCACCCGAGACAACTGGCTCACAGCCTCTCAGGGAGCCTTGATTTCCCATTTTAGCTGCCCCCACAGACCTACCAGAAGCATTCAGTCCACCCTATGCACTCCAAAAGTGGAGAACCCACCTACCTCACCCTAGACTCAAGCTCAGTCTCCGCTTTCCATTCCCAAAATGGACACCCCGTCCCTCACTGAGCATTATCCTTTGCCACCCCAACACTTTCTAGCCATCCTCAACACAGTCAAAGAGGAGGCACTACCCTCAATTCAGCATCCGAGCTCCAATTTGGATGATGCAGAGCCACCTTCAGCTTCACAACCAGACCCAAGACTAGTGAAAATGGAAGGGTATCCCTCTAGGGAAAGCCTCCCAAGCCCTTCTACCTCAAATGACTTTCAGCCTCGCTGGTGGGAAGGAGGTTGCATAGTGGAGGAGGAAATACCCCCAATCTGGAAATTGACAGGAGGTGGGGAGAACCCAATTACAGCGGAAGACACAGGCATGGAAAATGGTGAGGAAGGCTCACACTACACCTACCATCTGGCAGTGGAGAATTTGGAGCTTCTCTTTGACATCTGACAGCAGCAGGATGAGCTGGTT
>JASDQU010362438.1:0-11718 GCA_032191745.1 Picea mariana
TCTATGCACTCTCTTTAATCTGCCAGCATGAAATCATTTCTGTAGTGGAGACTTAGGCTTGCGGCCTTTTTGTGGGTTTGCTCGACTTTTCCTTCTTTTGACACCATGAGGGTCAGGTAACATACTTTCAAACTTCAAAGATATGAATCGACATAGATCATCATGCATGTTTTATTGAAATCAAGCCAGCTAACCTATGCTTTAACCTAAGTTCTAACCTACTTCCCTATGACATTTAGCCCATATTAAACTTTTGGACTAAGAAATTACTCTACCTAGGGGCTATTTGACCAAGATTAGGCAATTTGGTCAAATTTATTCTCTATCTGGCCTATTTACTTGACTAAGTTTAGACAGTTTAGCTAAGCTTATTCATTAATCCTATCAACATCAATTTAAAAGGACTTGGCCATGCTTAGAATATATGGACCAAGCCAGTGTTATTGCATGGGGCTTCATTTAATTTCTTTTATGCCCTCTTTTATTCTTTTCTCATTTTCTTTTCTTTTCTTTCTTTTTCTTTTCTTCTTTTTCTTTCTGTAGTGGTCTCTGCAAGTCAAAAACACTGAAGGGACAAAAAATACAATCAACAGTTGATCCTATAAATTATAGGGTTATAACAAATTCATAGGCCTGGCTTGGGGGTGACCTATTGTTGAGACTAAAAGAATAGCAATGTATATGGTTGGGATGAACGTCCTTGGTCTACAGCCAGTTGGTGAATGTTTTCTTGAAAAGATAAGTTCTCTATGTGCCTTCTATATAATGTATATTGTGTTTTATATTTAATTATCTCTGAGATATGTATTTGTAATGTGAATGTTTGTTGGTTATTGTTGTGCATGGCACATTGTTTATTTATTTTATGTTGTAGAATGGATCTTGATTAATGCATGTGGCTCTCTCATGCTTGATTTCATATTGGGATCAGTTCAAAAGAAAGTTTTTGGAGTAGCGTGGCCAACCTATGGGTGGCTAGGCACATTATAGGTTAGCATGGCCACCCTGAGGGGCTGGGTATGTTACATTTCTCAAATCTCTTTTTACCAGAAACTGATCATAATTGGGAATGTGCCCCTCAAACTTGAGCTTTACAGGAAGCGAGTCGAGGGTTGAGTGAATACTTACCTTATATCCATGATAATTAATAAATTATTCTAAGCTCAAAACTTCTTTCCTACTCAGTATGATTTTTCAATGGCTCGAAGCATTCTTCCACGCCCTTTTCTACTCTAACTTATCATAGTCCTCTCATTACTGGAGAAACAAGGAACTAGTGTTAGTCAAACCTTGAGCTAAGGAATTTAATGATTCTGTTATCCGGATGGGTAGAGTATTCTTCACTAGAAGTGTCAAGCACCATATAATAGAAATTGTGATGGCTCTTCTATAAAAACCTCAGTTTGAGTAGCTATTGTAAAGTCTTATATTGTTTGAAGTTTCCATAATCAGGTATCTTTTGTAATGTTTTTGTTTGAGTATATGTTCAAAATTTGGTGTAGGATTAAATTTTGGCTGACTAGAATTAGGTTTGTGACGTAACGTAAGTGTTCCAATGATTTTCAGTAGAAATATTTGATTTTGGGTAGTAGGGCCACCGACGCCAAAATCTTGGAGTTAATTGTTGTTGTGACCAGTAACACTTGTTTAGATATTCTTGTTCCCTACTTATTGGCACGAAGACTGATAGACTACTATGCATGGACCGAGTTCCGATGCAATCTTTTGATAACCTTCACATTTTTAATTGATGTGTATGACATGGCGAGTTTCTTATTGTTTTATTTTAGTGAACAAATTTTGTGTGGTCATATTGTTATACATCAAATTTAGTCAAATTAAAACGTACACACATACATCCAGTGGTTACGATCCCTTCTATCATAAGAATAAGCACTAGTCATAATTTAAGAATATATATATATATATAAATTAATGTATGTTGCACAATTTATTCCTTACATTAAAGACCAAGAGCGACGCTCCCAATTAGAAATATGAACACGTAAAATGGATATCTCTCTTGATTGTGTTAAACTTATAAAATGTGGCCTAATAGATTTCAATTCATATTATTATGAGCCATAATATTACATTAATCAAGTGCACCTTTTGTTTCAATAGAAGGTAGGATAAATTATCGATGGATTACTACTTCTTGTTCCAGTTATTCATTTCATTAATCATTTATTAGATTCCCTTCTTGTTTATATTTTAAGGGTCAAATTGATAATGTAGAAGTGGAAGGGATTTTTGGTGGTACTCTATTGATCGGATTTTCGTTGTACTCCTTGGGTTGAAGTATAATTTAAATTGAGATAATTGATGGTCATAATACCCAAACAATATTAATAATATGTTCTCTTATAATAGTTATTAAAGTTAAGACTATAGGAACTAATAAGTTCCCAAGCAAATGTATTTCCTTAAGAATGAAATAATAATTTAAAGAAAATCCATTCAAGATCTATTAATAATAAAAAACCACTACCTAATATTGATGGAATTTTTTTTTCATTTCATGCTTCTTATGTTTATATTATTATGCTTCTCCTTTAGGCTTGGCAGGGTGTTTGTCTAGTAAAAAAATTTGTACAAAATAAAAATTTCATATTGTAAGGCTTGTGGATAAGAAAAGACTTAATATCATATTCCCAAACTAATGGATTCTTGATTATTTGTCAAATATCGATTTTTACATATTACAATTAACTCTTTCTTATTGACACTAGTAACTGATTAAAGGGTGGTATATTTTCTTGTAATTACTTGACTTTTCTTTGGAGTTTTCCTCTTGTTATGACTAGTGATGGAATCAATTAATATAATTTGTTGTTGATGATTTGGTCAATGATTGAATATTAAAATGTTAAATAAAATAAAAATTTAAAAAAAAACGAAAAATTGCACATTACTTACGTAGTATTCTTGTACATTATTGTTGACCATTGAGGGTCGTTATAAATTCAAGGAAAGTATCTTGCATGCACCTAAGGAGATGCATGCAGACACTTGTGTTCTTCCACCTATCAGATATTATGAGCATTCACTTGTCGATTCTTCTTCAGATGAGAGTTTTGATTCAAAGGATTCAGATAATTTAGATAATGAGTCAATACAATTAGATGTTGAGTCAATGCATGTAGATGCATATGTAGAGCCAGAGACAAGGCCTAAGTGGGCCAAGACTACACTTTAGGATGCATGATATCTTGTTGGGGATCCAACTGATACCACGAGGACTCAATCTGATTTCGAGGAGCCTCCTCTTGTGCTCACCACTACTGACCCGATGCCACCTAGGAATCTTTCCTTGGCTCAATATTCATATCCACAATCCTATGGAAAGAATGTTGGGCATCCCTTTTGGGAATTTGCCATGCAGGAGGAGTACAATTGCCTCCTCATGAACCAGATTTGGGATCTAGTTCCCATTCCTTCAGGAAGGTAACTTGTCTAGTGCAGATGGGTGTGCAAATGGGTGCACAAGAGATGGACATGCTAGTAGATGCAAAGCTAGGCTAGTCACCAAAGTCTTTCAACAACTTCACACCATTGACTATGAAGATACCTTCTCTCTAGTAGATAATATGGATTCCATATGTTTGGTGATGCAAGAGCATCATCATCACTATTAATAAGGCTTGGTAGAAGATGACTCGACATCTATTGCAACACACTGTAAACTAGTTTGGATCCTAAGGAGGGTGCATCAACTTAATTTTGAGGTTGTTGTAATTAAAAATCCCATGAGATGTTGTGTTTTTATTTTTGTGTATGAATGGATATCTCAATGTTTTATTGAATGATTTATTAATACTGGTATAAGTTTCATTTGTTTCTCTTCTAATAATCACGATTCTAGGAGTGATAGTGCTAATGCAAGGAGTGCGGAGGATGAACCATCTATAGGTTCATAAGCTTAGGAGAAATAGTGCAGGTTTGTTGACGCAGACCCCTGACCCTCTCTCCAAGATCTGCACAATATTGTTCTAAATTCTCCTCGAGCCGAAGGGACTCCTTTGGTTCCTTGCTGAAACCTTCAATGAATCCGATCCATAGGTTCTTAATGAAAACTCCACCTAAACAACGAGCACTAGGTGTGAGTCTTCACCTCCACACGACCACAACCCAGGCCTTAACGCAAGCACCTTTCGTGACTCACGATCTCGCAAGTTCTTGAATCGAAGACCCTCGACTCCAAACCTCTGATACTCGAGAATGAGATACGAGTATGGCCCCTTCCTTGCTAGCGCCTATACAAGCGACCACTAGCTAGGGCCTAACTCTAACACCCCTCACAACTCGCAACTTGGCGAGTTGGAGTGTTGAGCCCTCGTGCTCCTCCTTTGTGAATTCTCGAGATGCGATAAGTCAATAATGGGTTGACTCCTTCTTAAGCGACGTGTTTCCACCACCTTTCACCCACTTCCACCTTTCTCTGGGCGCTTGTGGTTACGCCACCTATCAATCATGTGGCCCCACCTAATGGGTATGCTACGTGTTCACCCGAGCCCTCACCACTCGGCACTTCGCAACTTCGCAGTCGAAAATAAATTCTTTCAACACCCAAGCCCCCGATACGCGATACCTCGCGAAGATTCTCATCCAACGGTTCTCCCGTGACTTGGATCCAATGGTCTGGATCTCCTTCCCTGCTCCTCACAACTCGGGACTTCACAAAACCAAAGAATTTGGTCTGCCCTCCAAACTCATGAACCCCGAGTTCATGAAATGATCCAACGACATGGGTTGAAACGATATCAACGGTTCTTATTGACCGCGATCAATGGTTCATGCTGATTCTTGATATTAGGGTGGTGAGTTCGTCCAACTCTTAACCACCTTATAGCTCCACTGGATCCTACGGTCCTTGCGATTTCGCGAGCTCTCCACGGAGAATTCTGACCGCCCGATTCACTAATCAATGACTTCTACCCAACAACTGAGTGTTCTCCCTCCTGGACTTAATTTCTATGTGATGGTTTCGATCCCTGTCTCCCTTTGAACAATTCAAAGGCGTTATCTCTCCTGAGATTTCAATTGCAAACTCAAGCCTTCCAAAAGGGTTCCTGCTCGCACTCCGTGCAACAAACCTTCAAATAACCTTTGGTTATTTGAGTCTTTGACCCTATGTACTTTTTGCAACAATGGTTCGTCAACTTTCCCCTTGGTTAATAAGTTCTAAGACTTCCACCAGCCTGCACACACCTTGCACGGCTCTATGATTATCCTGTGCTTTTGTTGGTATGAGAAAAACGATATCTCTCCTGAGATTTCTGAGATAAAACTCAAACCCTCGTCAACGCACACCTTGCAGACATTCACTGCAGTCCTTGTAGGAATTCTCAGGGAGAGAAACAATTGAAACTCATTCTTCTTCTCTTTTAGACTTCATACATTCAACATGAAATCATACACACAACATAGCATTGAGATAAATGCATAACAGAGAAACAAAACAACTGTAACCATACCATTCAACAAATGTAAACAGTAATCATCATAGCACCATGAAAATTTGAGTCAAATCTTTATATATTAACTCAAGTGTTCCTGTACATGGGTTCTTCTCTACAACTCTCTGCTACAGCTCTCCGACTTATGAATTCTGAATGATCATATCGTTACAATGATACAAGGGTGAGGGCGTCTATATCTGTTTTCCCTCCTATGCTCTTAAACTGTCTAATCTATTAAATTACATCCACCTACCTTTATTAAATAGACTTAAATGCCTATTACATCCGACATATGAGAGCAATTGCTCAAGAACTATTCACAACTCCAAGATATAAATGTAAGTATGCTTCTCCTAGCTATTACATTAATGCTTCAGATTTCAAAATTCAAAACGTTTTCATAAAAACGTCTCCTTTTTCATCCACGTGTTCAACTGTTCCTTTGTCTAGGCACGTGCTTTGGCTTTGTATGATTCTCCTGCATCATACTCCCTTGCTTGAAACTCCTGTTCATGAGCTCTTTCACGGTCTGTCCATGCTTTTGAATTTCTGCTTCATTCTCCCAACTGGCATCTTCAACTAGATGTCCCTTCCATTTGACCAAGTATTCAAAATACTCCTTTCTCCTGGTCTTTCTTCTAATCCTCTTGTCAATTATGCTTTCCATCTGTGGCTTTTCAGCTACAGGTATTTGTTTTGCCCATTCGACTTCTTCTTTCTCATCCTCTGCTCCTGCTTCTTCAGCTCTGTAAGGGTACAAATTCGTAACATTGAATACCAGTGAGATTCTGACCCCATCGAGTATTTCAATCTCATATGCGTTTGCCCCTAATTTCATTATGACCTTGCATGGTCCAATATTTTTCATCTTCAGTTTATTATACGTTCCCCTTGGGAACCTCTCCTTCCTCATATGTGCAAGAATCAAATCACCAAATTCAAATTGAAGTTCTTTCCTATGTTGATCTGCTCTATGCTTGTATTCTTGACTTGAATTCTGCAATCACTCTTTGATTCGGCTGTGAAGCTCCTTCATTCCTTCTGCAAAGTCCTCTGCACTAGCACTCCTGAATTCATTTTGTTCTGAATCTTTCAATTTAGAAAATCCCCTTGGTTGCATTCCATATACAATTTGGAATGGACTCTTCCCTGTGCTTCTATTGAGTGAATCATTATAAGCGAATTTCATCTGTGGTAGAATGTGATCCCATTGACTATGGTATTCAGTCACTAAGCTCCTTAACAAATCTCCCAGGCTATTATTTATGACCTCTGTCTACCCATCCGTATGAGGATGATACACTGAGATAAAATACAAGTTTGTCCCCAGATTCTTCCATAAGGTCCTCCAAAAATGTCCCACGAACTTGGTATCTCGATCAGAAATGATACTCCTTGGCAAGCCATGAAGTCTGACGACTTCCTTGAAAAACAGTTTTGCAATATGAGTTGCATCACTGGTTTTCTGACATGGTATGAAATGTGCCATCTTTGAAAATCTGTCGACTACCACAAAGATCGAATCAGATCCTCTTTGTGTCCTTGGCAGTCCCAATATGAAATCCATGCTCACTGCATCCCATGGCCTTTCAGGTATGGGAAATGGTTTATATAATCCTGCGTTCTGCCTTTTTCCTTTCGTGTGCTGACAAATTCTGCACCTGTCCACAAATTTCTTAACATCTGTTCTCATCCCTGGCCAATAATATGAGCTATTCAACCTTGAGAACCTCTTATCATAACCGAAGTGTCCAGCCAATCCTCCACTGTTTTTTTCCTTCAGCAAGTTCTCCCTCATGGAGCATTTCAGAATACACAGTTGATTGCCTCTGAATAATAATCCATCCTGGATCATTTATTCAGTCCATTGGCTTCTGTCTCTGAGAATTGGATTCTCATATGCCTCATATGCCTCCTTAAAATATAGATCATCCCTGTACATTTCCTTAAGGTTATCAAAACCCAAAGTCTTGACTCTGAATTCTTGCATAAGCAAACATTTCCTGCTCAAAGCATCAACAACTTTGTTAGCAGTTCTAGAAATATGCTTAATCAAAAAAGTAAAATTTTGCATGAATTCAACCCATTTAGCATGCTTTTGGTTCAACTTCTTCTGTCGAGTCATGAATTGCAAAGTGTGATTATCGTTGTACAAAACAAACTCCTTGGGAACCAAATAGTGTCTCCATTTCTTCAGTTCTTGTATGACTGCATAGAATTCTTTGTCATATGTGGACTACTTAATCTTTGCTTCATTTAGTTTTTCACTAAAATATGCGACTGACCTGTCATATTGGCTTAAGATTGCTCCAATTGCAAATCCACTCATGTCACACCTGACCTGGAATGTCTTGCTAAAATCTGGCAAAACTAGAATTGGTTGCTCAGTGATCTTCTTCTTCAGTAGATTGAAACTCTTCTCTGCTTCCTCCATCCAGTGAAAAGATTTATGTCTTTTCTTCACCGTATCCATCATCGGTGTGCTAATTCCACTGAATTTTTGGATGAATTTCCTATAGAAGATAGCCAAACCATGGAAGCTTCGTACTTCAAATACACTCTTCGGTGATGGCCAATTCTTAATCGCCTTTATCTTTTCTGGATCCATTTTCAATTCATTTGTAGAGATAACAAAACCCAAATAAATGAGTTATGTCCTCATAAATGACGATTTCTTCATATTGATCAGGAATTTCTCTTGCTGTAATCTCCTCATTACTACAGCTAAATTATTTAAGTGTTTTTCTTCTGTTTTGCTAAAAATTAATATATCATCAAGATATACAATGGTGAATTTCCCAATGAAATCCTTCAGGACTTCGTTCATCAACCTCATGAAAGTATTGGGCCCATTTGTTAAGCCAAATGGCATGACAATTCATTCATGTAGCCCTTCATTTGTCTTGAATGTTGTCTTCCATTCATCACCTTCTCTCATTCTAATTTGATGATACCCACTTTTCAAATCAATCTTTGAAAAAAATCTTGCTCCACTCAAGCAATCCATCAAGTCGTCCATCCTTGGCAATGGAAATCTATATCTAATGGTAATCTTATTGATTTCCCTTGAGTCTGTACACATTCTCCAGCCTCCATGTTTCTTTGGGTTGAGCACTGTCGAATCAGTGCATGGATTCAAGATTTCTCGAATTAATCCCTTGTCCATTAAGTCCTGGACTCAAGATTTCTCAAATTCATCCCTTGTCCACTAAGATTTCTCGACTGCAAATTCTTTGTTTTTGGCTTCATTTTCACTTTCAGCCTCGTTGATATCCCTGGCATCAATTGTGCGCCTCTATGTTGTCTCCATAGCATCAAGCCTGGAACGTAACTCAAGCATTTCTCTTTCCATTGTTGGATCAGGTATTTGCCTGTCTCTTCTTCTCGACATTTCTCTTTCCTCTGTTGAATCAGATATTTTCCTGTCTCTTCTTCTCGACGGCATGGATGTAAAATTTTCTCCCTTCTCTCTGCTACAGAAAGCAAAGAATTTGTTCCAGGCTCTGATACCACTCTGACGCAGAACCCTGACCCTCTGTCCAAGATCTACACAGGATCGTTCTAAATTCTCCTCGAGCTGAAGTGGCTCCTTTGGTTCCCTGCTGAAACCTTCAACGAATCTGATCCATAGGTCCTTCACAAAAACTCCACCTGCACAATGGGCACTAGGTGTGAGTCTTCACCTCCACATGACCACAACCCGGGCCTTAACACAAGCACCTTTCATGACTCGCGATCTTGCGAGTTCTTGAATCGAAGACCCTCGACTCCAAACCTCCAATACTCGAGAATGTGATATGGGTATGGCCCCTTCCTTGCTAGCGCCTCTACAAGAGAGAAATGGCTAGGGCCTAACTCTAGCACCCCTAGCAACTCAAAACTTCATGAGTTGGAGTGTTTAGCCCTCATGCTCCTCCTTTGCAAATTCCCGAGACATGATAAGTCAATAATCGGTTGACTCCTTCCCAGGTGACGTGTGTCCACCACCTGTCACCCTCTTCCACCTTTCTCTGGCACTTGTGGTTACACCACCTGTCAATCATGTGGCCCCACTTAACGGGTATGCTACGTGTTTGCATGAGCCTCGCTGCTCAGCACTTCGTGACTTTACAGTTGAAAAGAAATTCTTTCAACCCCCAAGCCCCCGATACGCGATACCCTGCGAAGGTTCTGACCCAATGGTTCTCCCATGACTTGGATCCAATGATCTGTATCTCCTTCCCTACTCCCCGCAACTTGGGACTTTGAAAAACCAAAGAATTTGGTCTTCCCTCCAAACTCACGAACCCCGAGTTCACGAAATGATCTGATGGAAAGGGTTGAAACGAGATCAATGGATCTTATTGACCACGATCAATGGTTCACGCTGATTCTTAATATTAGGGTGGTGAGTTCATCCAACTCGTAACCATCTTATAGCTCCACTGGATCCTATGGTCCCCACGATTTCACGAGCTCTCCACGGAAAATTCTGACCACCCAATTCACTAATCAATGACTTATCCCCAACGACTGAGTGTTCTCCCTCCTGGACTTAATTTCTATGTGATGGTTTCGATCCCCGTCTCCCTTTGAACACTTCAAAGGCATTATCTCTTTTGAGCTTTCACTTGCAAAATCAAGCCTTCCAAAAGGGTTCCTGCTTGCACTCCTTGCGGAAAACCTTCAAATAACCTTTGGTTATTTGAGTCTTCAACCCTGTGCATTTTTTGCAACAGTGGTCCATCAACTTTCCCCTTTTTTAATAAGTTCTAAGACTTCCACCAGCCTGTGCACACCTTGCATGGCTCTGTGCTTCTCCTACACTTCTACTGGTATGAGAACAACGATATCTCTCCTAATCTTTCTGAGATAAAACTCAAACCCTCGTCAACGCACACCTTGCAGACGTTCACTGCACTCCTTGTAGGAATTCTCAGGGAGAGAAACAATTGAAACTCATTCTTCTTCTCTTTTAGACTTCATACATTCAACATGAAATCATACACACAACACAACATTGAGATAAATGCATAACAGAGAAATGAAACAACTGTAACCATACCATTCAACAAATGTAAACAGTAATCATCATAACACCATGAAAATTTGAGTCAAAGCTTTATATATTAACTCAAGTGTTCCTGTACATGGGTTCTTCTCTATAGCTCTCTACTACAGCTCTCCAGCTTATGAATTTTGAATGATCATATCATTACAATGATACAAGGGTGAGGGTGTCTATATCCGTTTTCCCTCCTACGCTCTTAAACTATCTAATCTATTAAATTACATCCACCTACCTTTATTAATGTAGGGTTCAGTTCCACAAATCCTTATAAAACCCAAAAGAATTTATTTTAAGGAATTCTAACCTAACATTTATTTTATTTCATAATCAACATATAACCAAAACCAGCATATATAAAATCTATTGGGCTGAACATAATAGCTTACGAACAACCTTATCACACTTCATATTCCTTAAATGCATAAAACAAATATGTAGATTAAAATACCTTGGTTTGATGCTAAACTTCCACTTGTCTTGTTGACCTTCCTACTGCTACCTTGCCCAGCTTGATGCCACTGACCAACTCTGCCCAAACCATGGTTCCTCCCTGCCAGCTAGGAGCAGCCTGTTCGACTTCCTAGCTGCAGGATACCATATGGATATCCTGGCCCCCGTGCCCAAAACCCCCAGCAAACCGGTGCCCCCCGTAATGATCCTTCCCGACTACAGAACTCAAACTCTCAACCAGCAAATCCAAGAGAACCCTCCAAAACAATCATCCCTCCTTCCGTAAACCTCCTTCCCTCCTTCACAGACCCTTTTCTCCTCCCCCCTTTCCTTATTCATACATTCATTGTCTTATCCGATTATTAATGTCTTATCCGATTATTAATGTTTTATCCAATTATTAATGTCTTATATGATTATTAATGTTTTATCTGATTATTAATGTCTTATCCGATTATTAATGTCTTATCCAATTATTAATGTTTTATCTGATTATTAATGCTTCTTATCCCCTCCGTATACGTAATCCTTTAATTTAAACAATTAAAAATTTATTAACCCTCTTAAATTTAATACCCATGTCATTGAATGTAATAGGTAATTAATTAATTAATCAAAATTATAACAATTAATTAACTAATAAATATTTAATTAATATCATTATACCAATCTTTGTTTAGTTAATAACATGTTAGAAAAATTAATTACCTAATAAATTTTTACTTAATAATCCCTAAGCATATATTCAACTAGGGT
>JASDQU010362441.1:0-11208 GCA_032191745.1 Picea mariana
CGTATCTGACCCTAAAACCCTACACCTACCAGCTCTTCGAACCCTACGCATCCTTCCTCTGTCGCCTCCTTCTCATCCTCCTCGCATCATTCAATGGCAACATTTCAGTCTCTCCAATCTCCCTTCTCCATTACCTCCACCATTTCATCTTTGCAGTTCAGACGAGCAATTCTCCTTCTTGGTCATTTCATCTTCAAAGCTGTTGTATGCCCAAGTGGTTTATTTGCGAAAGAGAATTCTAGTCTACTGCAAGAATGCTAGCGAGGCCAGGCGGGGTATAAACAGAATGTGAACATTGACACGATTCCGTCAAATAACGTTGTTCCTCGCTGAATTCACAATTCTGCAGACCGCCTGAATTGCAATCCATTGATCAATCATTCAAAGAGTAGGAGGAAGAAGAAATATGTCGGGTCAGAGCCAAGCAGGACAACGTGGCCGGCATCAAGCTCCCCAAAATTGGTGTGTGCAACTAAGACAATGGACAGGAGCATGTCAACTCTGTCACTAAATATAGAGCTGGATGGGGTCATTGGGTCAACATCTTCTGAACCCAACTGCGAACTTGACGCCCAAAACTTCACAAGTAGTTTTGGCGGTGGAGTATTGATTCGTATACAGTCTGAACTCTTCATTACAGTCAATATCTTCACAGCTTTTAATCAGATCAAAATTACAGCAAGACGAAGGAGGGGATGAGAACAGGGGGGTTTCAACATTTCAGCCATAACTGGCACGCCCCAAGCTTCGTGCATCTCCAATCTGAATGCATAAGTTATGTTGTATATTTTAATCACTGTAACAGGTTTTAGGGTTTCAGAGAATAAATGTGCCCAATTTCTAGTTCGAGGTTGCATGTCTTAGTACTATTCCGCCCTCGATTACTCTACACATTATTCAGAAGAATCCCAACTCAAATATACCTGAAAGCCCACTGGTTTTTCGAATAGCAGGTTTTCACTGTGCAGTCGACATTTTGCTTTGGTGGAGTTTGTCACACGCCTCAATAAGCCTCCAATTTTTCTAATTGCAGGTTTGTGGTAGTCATTTTGCTGAATTTTGACAAAATTTGACAAAATCGTGAATAGGATTGAAGCTGTGGCTCAGCGGGTCAGTTGAGGAGATTGACAGACGGAAATTGTCAATTGCCGAGGAGATTAGTCCAGAAACCATTGTCCATAGTTTAATTCAATTGTTGGCTGAGGGCTTCACACTACTCTCCTGGTGCTACGATTTTCTGGTAAATTTGCGGGCCATATCCCATCTTGAATCATCCGTTTCAATGCATACTTTAGATATTGGCATAATTTCCTCAATTTCTTCTCATAATCCTGTCGTCGTTTTTGCTGAAAAAGTTACAACTATGATTTTGGTAATTGGAGTAATTGAATTACTGTAGTCCAATGGCTCTATACAAGTCTCACGTGATAAAACATAATTTTTTTGGATTATGTTGTGGCTTTTTCAAATTTATTTGCTTCAATCTGATGTAGCTTGGTTTGCATACTTCGTTTATATTTGTACCTTGTTACATTTGTTTTTAATCGTAATTTCATTCATCTCAAAACATATTATTCATATGCCACCTATATCTCCCATATGCTTCATGACACGTCATTTATATCAATACTGGTTTATTTTTGTACTTTGCTACAATTTAATGTTATCTGGAAAATCTTCCCTCACAAAACACCACAATCTTCCAAATTTCTCATTGTGTTTACAAAGTTCTTGGTAATTTTGACAAATTTTGTGATCTATTCCTTCTCTTTGGATGAGGTCATTACGCTGACAGACATCTTGCTAATTTATGCAATAATGGTGTGAATTATTTTGAGTGTTTGCATAAGGTCATTCTGCTTATAGCCTTTATATAGTATAATTGGGTTGAACCATTTCCTTTTATTAAAACAACTATAAATAAGTTTCAATTTGCTTCCTTTCTTTACACAGTTGATTTATCTTTTCACTTGCTAATTTGCATTTGGTTCATTAACAAATTAATTCTTTCATAAATTTATCATGGTTAGTAAATTCGCTTTAAGTAATCTGAGTCGGTAAAAATTTGATCTTCATAACGCTTTGATGAATGGTCTCATGTTTCAACATATGGACATTTTTAATTCCTTTTTGGACTAATTCATACAAATCGGAAATAACCTGGAATATGTCTCTATTTTTGCATTTATATATTTATTTTTTTATATTTGTTTTAAAATTTCTATGTTTGGTTTGCAGGTTAAGCGTGGCTGGAGTTAGTGCTTGGAGTTTTGGGAACTTGGCCCATAGGCCCAGATTTCAAACTAAGACGCTCTGATACCAAATGTAATGGCTGAATTTAATTTAACATCTAGTAATTCTACAACAAGACAGTAACTTCTACTAGGTTTATGAAAGTTCAATAATTCCAAAATATTTTAACATGTACGCATGTAAATTTAACAATGAATAATAAATTTAATAACAGATTAAAAACAATTGAAAAATTTTAAATACCTGAACCTGATGCTAATAACCCTCTGTTTGTCCTTTACCTTCTTGACCGCTGCTGCCCTGTAAAACACTGCCCCAAAACCTAGTTCCTCCTAGTTCCTCCCTTCCAACTAGGTAACTTCCTAGCTCTAGGATATCATATGGATATCCTGGCCCCCATGCCCAAAACCTCCAGCAACCCTAGTGCCTGACTGATACAATCCCACTCCCAAAATTTCACTTCTCTCTGCAAATCCCAGAGCTCCCCAAAATCCATCCCCAACCTCCTGTAGAATGACCTCCCGTAAACCTCCTTCCCCTCCATATTCCTCCTTCACCGACTTCCCGCCTCATTTACTCCCTACCTAACCCATTTATTACCTTCTTATCCTTTCCCGTTAATGCCCCTTATCCCCTTTATTTAATATCTTATCCCTTGTAGTTAATATGTTATCCCTTATCAAGTACGTAACTTAATTTAATAATATAATTTATTATCCTCCTTTTATTTATTTACCTTATTAATTAATGAGTTAATTAATACTTAAATTAATCATTGACAATCATGAATAAATAATTAATAATAATTAATTAGTTAATGCTATTTTAAGAAATAATTATGGTTTAGCTAATCTTTTAGGACAGTTATATTATTAAATTAATTATAATTAATAATCATATACATCTATTTAAGCAGGGTCGTTACACCATAACTACCAGGGAAGCAGTGAATTCAGAGGATAGTAAACTCTAGAAGAAGGCCATGGTTGAAGAAATGGATGCCTTGGATAATAATGAGGAATGGGATATAGTTGAGTTGCCAGCTGGAAGAAAATCTATTGGTAGAAAATGGTTGTTTAAGAAGAAGTTTAATGAAAAAGGAAAAGTGGAGAAATACAAAGCTTGTTTAGTAGCAAAAGGTTATTCCGAGGTAGAGGGAATTGACTTTGGTGATATTTTTCTCATGTTGCTAAGTTAACTTTTATTATATTTGTTTTATCTATTGTTGTTTCTTTTGATATTGAAGTGGAATAGATGGATGTGAAGACAACAATCCTACATGGGGATCTAGAAGAAGAAATCTACATGAAGTAGCCATAAGGATTTGTAGTGAAGGGAACGAAATAGATGGTATGTAAGCTAAAGAAGTCATTATATGGTCTGAAGCAATCACCTAGGATGTGGTACCAAAATTTTGACACATACATCCTTGGATTGGGATTTGTGAGAAGCAGGGATGATCACTGTGTATATTCCAAGCAAGTTGGTAATCACTTCATTTATGTAGTGTTGTATGTTGATGACATGTTGTTGGTAGAAAATAACATGGATTTTATCAAGGAGGTTAAATCGAAGCTATCATCCAAATTTGACATGAAGGATCTTGGTGATGCTAACCTCATTATGGGAATGGAGATTAAAAGAGATCGTGCAAACAAGAAACTATGGTTGAATCAGAGAAAATATGTTGAGACGATATTGTAGAGGTTTAATATGCATGGAAGTAAACCTGCCAAGGTTCCTATTCCTATAGGCATAAATTTATCTGCAGATCAATGTCCCAAGACACAGGAAGAAGAAGAGGACATGCCCCATGTTTCGTATGCCAATGCAGTTGGCAGTTTGATGTATGAAATGGTCTGTACTAGACCATACATTGCACATGTAGTGGGAATTTTGAGCAGGTATATTTCAAAACCAGGGAAGGATCATTGGACAATAGTAAAGAGGGTCTTCAGGTATCTTTTTGGCACTACCAGTTATGGATTGTGCTACCAAGGAAGACTAGGATTGGAAAGAGTGGTGGACATACACAACTTTGTTGATGTAGACCAGGATGGAGATATGGATCACATAATATCTACAAGTGGGTATGTGTTTAACCTATTTGGAGGAGCAATCAGTTGGATGAGCAAAAGACAGGTTGTAGTGGAACTCTCAACTATAGAAGTTGAATACATGGCAAGCACTCATAAAAGAAAGGAAGCAGTATGGTTACAGAGATTGTGTTCAGGTATTGGGTTGGTACAACAAGCAGTGAGATTAGATTGTGACAATCAGAGTGAAATCTTCCTAGAAAAGAACCCAACTTATCATTTGAAGACAAAGGATATTGATGTTCATTATCACTTTGTGAGAGACATGTTTGAAGAAAAGAAGGTGTTGTTGGAAAAGGTTGGCACTTTGAAGAATGTTGCATATTCATTGACAAATTCTGTGAGCATAGAAAAGTTCTCCTAGTGTAGAGTAACAATGGGCATTACTGCCCTGGATTGTTGACTATATCTGTGGACCCCTGGATGCAAAGAAAACAACAAGTGGGAGAATGTTGGGTATGTGTTATATTCTTTGCATGTGTGTGTGTGGGTGCATCAGATTCGACAACTGCATCTGACAATCCCAGATTACGGGATTAGGGTTTTGGTATCTACGGAATACCTAAAAAATATTGTATATATATTGTATGGTAAATGGTGAAATAAATACAATGAAGCATTGAAAGGTTTTCCCCCGGTTAAGGGTTTCTGGTATAAATCTCTCTGTACTATGTGTATGAGCCATTGATTAATTTATGTTTTTCTTAAGAATCTATATGCATTTCTTTACTTCACATGTTTAAAACTTACAATTAGTCCACCTAGTTTGATCATAAATAAGATGGTATACCTAAATGAAGAAGTAATACCACTTGGGGAAATTGATGAAAGAGATATTGAAGTATAAGATAATTACCTAAAATACTTGAATCCTAAATTTTATCCTATATTACAAGAATTTATTAAAGGAAAAGTGTTAAATTACCAAACACAAAAACTTCACTGGCTTTTAAAACTAATATAAACAACACTATTCATTGTCCTTTATTGTTGATATAGACAACATTGTTCATCGTCCTTTACTACTAATATAGACAACACTAATTGTTTTCCTTTATTGTTGATATAGACAACATTGTTTGACTCCTTCACTGCTGAAAAAAACAACACTAATCACTGTCCCTTACTGCTGATATGGACATCACTAGTCGTTGTCCTTTATTGTTGATGTATACATCATTGTTTGACTCCTTCACTACTGAAATACACAACACTAATCATTGTCCTTTACTACTGATATGGACAACACTAATCGCTAACCTTTACTACTCTATATCCTTCACTCTTGTGTTGAATAACCCATGTGTTTAGAAGAGGAGGTCGAGATCTGTATATAAAGGCATGGAGAGGAGAGGAAAGTGGACTTAAATTAGGATCTCACATGTCTTTTTCCACTAGACTCAACTCGAATTAGTAACTTGAATTGACTAAACTTTGCATGTCAACTTGCCCTTGAGACTTGGATTATGCATGGCATGTAACTCAACATGCAACTTGACATGCAACTAGATATGAAACTCGACATGAAACTAGACATGCATGCAACTTGAAATTCATGCAACTCGACATGGAACATGGAACATGCAACATGCAACTCGACTAGTCAACTTGAATTTTACCACATACAACTTGTCTTTTAAAACTTGAGTTTGACAACTTAGGCTAAACATGCAAATAGAATTTTACAACTAAGTTAGGAAAATCAAATTCCTTTTCATGGTGGATAAAGTTACACTTGCAAACGCACTAGATCATTACATTTACATTATTTGCATAAGGAAGATTGTTTATCTATAGCTCATAGGAATTGTACATTCAACCTAACTTTTGCTAGGTTCCTTGACTTTTTCGCATGGCTCATAAGGCTTGACTAGGCTCACAGAGGTTGTACTTTCCCACTGACTTTTTCACTAGTCTGTCTATGCTCATAGAGGTTGTACATTCCCCCTAACTTTTTCACTAGACTATGTATTCTCACAGAGGTTGTACGTTCCCACTAAATTTTGTATTAGACTTACGTCTTGAATTTTGTCTTAGAATTACAAGACTTATTCCTTTGCATTGGATAGACTCACAAGATCACATAGCATATCATTCATATTGACTTTTGGTTTGACTCACAGAGGTTGTACATTCCCCCTGGATTTTGTTAATACCTCACAAGAATGGTTGATTCTCCAAATATCCTTGGCTAGCCTCAGGGTGTCCCACATGGCCTCTCATTGGGCAATGACTATCGATGCTACCAAATTTAACAAAAAGAACCCACTCAAACAAAAGATAAAAATGAATATATGGCTTCTTTTCTATATTCTTATACAAGAATGAAGAAATGCCCAATATAGTTTTGGACCTACAATTCTCAATTATCTGCAAGAATAAAAAATAATGAGTTTAGGTAGACCGACAACCTCCTAAATTAATAGAAACATGGATATATTAAAATCTCTAATGACACTCAAGTTGAGGATGATTACACGTTCTTGCATCTAGAATGTATCCACACTATGTCACAACACTATTCTGAAGATATCTAATTAGATTTATAGAACCATGTTGTGTTTTTCTCTCCTTCTCTTGGTTCAAAGAATTTTATTCATAATAATTTTTAATCATTGTTTTTAAATACAATACTAGAGATATGCACCTTGGAACCTTGTTTATTCCCCTAACCTTTTAGCACCTTAGTTATTTACAACCCAAATAACTAAGACTTATCATTTATGTGTCACTATCATGGAATGGTGTTACAACTTATCACATGGAATGGCCCCATGCATTATGTTTTGGCTCAACATTTGGAACATGGAACTCCTTATCATCATTTACCAACATAACTTCCTTTGATCCCTTTTTCTATTTTAGAAATGAGGGTGAATTGTGGGAACTTGTTATTATGGAATTGTAGTGGAAGCTTGTGAGGAAACTATATCGTTTCTTCTACCTTTTGGAATGATTTGGACCAACTCTATGTTGTCACCTCTTATTGGATCCCTAGAACACTCTACATCGAACATAGTGTGTTGACAAGTTGGCAAGGGATCTATACATTTAATGTGGGAGCTCTTCCTAGTAGACCATTTGGGATACTAAACCCTGGGGGAGCTCTTCAAATATATCCCTTGTATAATCCACATAGATATGTTGGATATAACCTACCATGAAAAACTCTATGGAGACCAATTCTTAAGTCATCATAGCGAAAAATGAAAAATTTTCTTTCCATTACCATACCCTGGAAAAATTGGAGGAAAATCGTTTGATGTGAGGTGATGTTGGCCCAAGGTTGGATGTTGTTGAAAAGTTAATTGGAATATAAGAATTCTGTCTAAGACTACTTGGAGTTTCATATGATTAAAACTTGAATCCGACCTTCGTTATCCTTCAAAATACAGAGTAGACTAGAATTACTCGAAAATTTGGTTGAAGAAGAAGCCTCCAACATAATAATTGGTGGGCTTGGAGGAAAGTATTAAGTCTGAATATAAACATCAACAATATGATGCATCAAATATCTATACACCATGCTTTATTTTATGCTCATAATTGTTTTTTTCATATCTAATTAAACCATGCTTGTTGAATGTAGTTCACATTTCATGAATTTCAAGTAAAAAATCATCATCTCTTCCAAAATACTTAGCTCACTAACTTATATTCTCATTTTATTGAGTGTAGGTACCACCAAATAGGTACATGTCAGATCTATCTTCCTCGACTGAGGATCAAGATATACTGGGAGAGGTTGAAAGTGAGACATATAATACTATATCTAACACTTCTATATCAACTAGAGATGAAAAGGTAAGGAGAAGATTTTGTAGACACATAAAAAAATTTATTGTCGAAGGGGGTTATGTGATTATGATGATGAAATAATAGGTGACATTGAGTTTCCCTTGAGGTATAGACATCTAGTGCAATGATAGGTACCTAAGGATCTACCTCAATTGGACACATATTTCTTCATCAATGGGAGGATGTATCACATTGCTGCATCATCCTTACATGGATTGGGATATTTTCCATGGATGGCATAAAGGCCAAATATGGCACTGTAACTAAATTGATGGAGTATTTCGGACCATGCTACAAATACAATCATTGTTTTATATTGGTTCAATATATGTGACGTATGCAGAGATACAGAGTTGCTGCAAATTATATACAACTAGTACTACAACAATCAAAACAAAGGGGCGACTATGTATATTGATGGAAGGCCAAAAGATTCTGGAAACATTGCGAGATTTATAAATAGTACATGACTAGGGACAAAAACTAAGCAACCGAATTTCATATTTGAGGGGCGTGAAGGAAAATGTATATTCGTATGTGCAACAAAATCAATAGTTGTAGGTGAAGAGATGTTGATCGATTACAATTTGAATCGAATAGATGGAGGGGATTCTACTATGGAGGTAAATATCTTATATACCATTTAATTCAACCTTTGATCAATCGCTCTTATTATTTATTTTTTTCATTAATTATCTTATATACAGTTAACTGAATCATTTGCATTAATTGTCTTTCTTCTTGTATTGTGGCAGAGTGATCATGCCCAGATTCCTACACATCCTAGAGGTAACTCTGAACAAGTAAACTTCGATGTAATAGTTCAATTTTTTATATTATATAATAGTTGTTAATATCATGATTACAATATCTATTTTTTTTTAATGTTGCAATTATTTTCATAAATTGTATTCATTGATTTATTGTGTCAGGGTGACTGTGGAAAGTCACTTTCAGCTACATCCATCCAGGGTGACCGTGGAAAGTCACCTACAACTACATCCGTCCAGGGTGACCATGGAAATTCACCCACTATGTCACATCAGATAAATGTTAATAGTAACTAAATATGATTACAATAACTAAATGTATTTAATGTTAAAATTAATTTCCTTAATTTTATTGTTTGATGTTTGTAGTCCACACTCGATGTGGATGATGAGGTGTTTGAGGAAGAAATATTTTATTTGGAAAACCCAATGGAAACTATTAGGAAGGCCATGAAAAGAGAAAACATAGAATTACTTGGTTTGATTAGCAGAAGACCCATGACGGAGGAGATCAACACAAGAATTAATGAGCTAAAAGATCAAATACATTCTTATGGGGTAAGTGGAATATTTACATAATTTTATCAGCTATGACATATATTCATTTATGATTTTTATTTTTATATTTTTTATATGATCTGATAAAGTCAAGTATTCCTTTTGTAGGATTTTTTAAAACCCGAGAGTGGACAACCTACAAAGACTGTTATTGGTAGCAGTGATTCTCTAGTGCGGCCACAACATCGACATAGCATACCAGTGAGGATTTTTGACTCTCCTGAGTTTGACCTCGAATCAAATGATGATCATACTGATTTTGAGCAGCATGGTATGCCTGAGTAGGGACATACAAACATTGGGACTCCACATGATGTTGTAGATGAACCTAGTGTCGATTGCAAGGAAGCTTATCCTGGAGCAGCACAAGTGAAAAGCATGTGAACACTAGATGTCACCTTTCTGGTGGATGATGGTTGTGTTCCAATAAATATACATAATATTGCAAGTATTTATTAATTAATTAATTGATTTTTATCATGTAATTCAAAGGCACATATGTCGAAATTATTTTAAATTAATGATCATAACGTTTTTTTAGGAAATAATGTATTCTATAGGAACTTGAATGACAAGGCATTGGATCTTTTTGTCCCCACCATTCGCACAAGGTGGAATGGCCAAGATATCAATTTGAAATATGAAATGATAAGCCACATGGTAAACTTGTTTGGAAATACATTCAACAAAAAAGTGGTCACCCAGTTAGCTGAGGATAGTTTGAAATATACCATGGCCTAGTATAGGCAAATATTGGAAGAAAACCTCAAGTATGAGTGCCCTCCCATGGTTTAGGAGAAATATTGGAAGGCACTGATAGAGTATTCAAAGGAGAATTTGCTAAAAAAAAAAGGAAAAGAACCACAGCCTGGTAAAGAAAGGTACAACACATATCATATTTTTAGTGAAATATGCTCAATTTTGTTTTGTTTTTTGTTTTAAATAACAATTGCGACATTCAACATATTTCAAAATTTTAATAGGGTGCCCAACACCTACAAAGAAACAAAGGATAGAATGTAAAAGCACGAGAAACATGAACTGGGCCAGGGTGGCTACATAAAACTAAGAGCATGAATCGTAAGAATTAAATGATTAATTGTGGAAAATATTTATTTAATAGTAGGAAACAAAAAACTCTTTTATTACAAGCAATTTTAATGATGTTATGCATTGCAGGGAAATACATTCAAATATGTTTCCACCAAGGAATACCTAAATCTTGGTTTCAAGTTTGGTTTTCAAAGTGTGGTTGAATATTGAAAAATCTTGGGGAAGATGCCAATCTCCCCAATTATGCAAATGCAGGTAAATAAAATCAATAAGGACATGATTGTAGTATACTTGTAAAATATATTCATGATTGATTATATCACCAATAACTAAATGTTTATGTTTTTTGTAAGAAAGAGAGAAACTAAAGCAGTGAGGGTAGCGGTACTCAACAACTACCAGTTGATAGTGGGGAGCACCTGTCGCGTGATATTAGGGAGAAGACTAGCCATTCAAGTATGTATGCTTTAGAAATAGAAGTAACTATTATGATTATAGATATTTATTTGTTGATGTGTACTTATAAAGTTTCTTCTTTCAATGGAAGAGCATGTTGCTCATGAGGGTGAACTACAAGAGGAACAAATGAGGCAAGCAATTAATACACCAGTTGTCACGTCTAGACAACCAAGTAAAGAGAAATATTGTAATGTTATTCAAAATTTCTCTTTACTTGGTTG
>JASDQU010362444.1:0-11718 GCA_032191745.1 Picea mariana
TTATTATCTGAAATTATCTCTTTTTCAAGGCATTGAGTACTTTTTCTGAGGTTTTTCTATGCTATATTGATATTTGGTTCTTAACAACCTCCACATGGATGCCCTAGGTAGATCCTGGTTGCATTATGGTGTCCATGGCGTCATTAATGACTTTAGGATTGGGAGTCCTTGTTAGTCCTCTCCTGATTATGAGATTGAGCCTCATATGTCTGATGTGTCATCACTCTTGGCTTCGCCCTTGGGACTCCCAGAAAACGAGTCTTCTTTTAATCCCTTTTCAGACTCTCTAAACATGAAAATATTGTTGAGCGATCTTGTTGTCCTTCATGCTCGCCAAACTAAAATTCAAGGCCATGTCTATCCAACGGTAGTTTACCCATTTTTCAGTTCATATGGTCAATTATATGAACAAAGGTATACTCTAGGAACTCTAGTTTGTTAGAAGAGTGTTCTCAGGTATAATTTTAACCCATTTTCGAGCCTGAGGGACTAAATTTACGAAAAAGGAACCCCCACAGAGTCCATAGTTAAGCTCTTTTCAGAATCCCTAAAATTGAAAATATTATCAATTGACCTTGTTCCTTCATGCTCGTTAAACTGGTCCAGAAGAACATCCCCTATGGAGTCCATAGTTAATCTCTTTTCAGACTCCTTAAAATTGAAAAGATCGTCGAGTGACCTTGTTTTTTCACACTCGTTAAATTGGTTCAGAAAAACATCTATTGGCATGAGTTTACACCTTTTTACGGCCTGTAGATTAAGGAGAAAAAAGATACACCTCAGGAGATTAATCTCACTGGGAGATTTCTCCTAAGTAGATTTTTTTATTTTTCGGGCTAAGGAGACTAAATCTAGAAAAAGGCTATAAGTCCACAGTTAAGCTCTTTTAAGACTCCTTAAAATTGAAAATATTTCTGAGTGATCTTGTCTATGTCACACTCATTAAAATGGTTTTTAATAGACATATTTTTGGTGCTAGCTTACCACTTTTTCAAGCCGACTAGACTACCTTCGAAAATGGTACCCCAATGGAGTCTCCTTTTACGTTTTTTCAGACTCTCTAAACGTGAAAAAACCATCAAGATTACCTTCTCCGGGCTCGTGAAAAATACATTGAAGGGGGTTTCATCATGTCTTGTAAATCACAGTTGCATATCTGCATATTTGGCCTAATGTCGACTCCATGTTGTTCTCAACTGAACCTTTGAAACATGCCTTATACGCAAGCCTTGTAGCACTTTGCCTCTGTGACCTGACACCTTGACCCATGGAGGAATTTTCCCCGAGTGTCATTTTCCTGCACATGTCTCCTTTCTATGAGAATTAGTGTGTTCCTTATTCTTGTAACTAGTATTCTTGCGACACTCGTTCCTCCTTTGTAACATAGCATTCTTTTATTCTTTTTCAAGCTCTTCAAAATATTTAAAAAGACCAAAAAATCAAATATACCCCAAAAAGAGGATGGGAAAAGTATTTTCTTTTTATGGAAGCACAGTGAGTCACCCTTGGACAAACTACATCCTTTCATTTGTCATCAAGAGTTGGGATTTAATATGACCTTATTAATTTGTTCTCGCTACATAGAGTTGTGTCCTCCTCCGTTTGGTTATCCTTCCAAACACATGGAGAGTTTGCATTGCCTCCTGCATCATGATCTTATGACAATGTCATGATTCCTGAGTCTAATCATTAGTCGTTCTCTTGTCCAAGGGAATTTTTACCCTACCTAAGTCGGCCTTTCTGCAATTTGTCTCTTTCCCTCATGCCCGACCATCCCCAAAATTCCAATCAAGTCCTTGTTCGAAATCAATGAAGTTGTATGCCTGATCACTGAGATCCTCTTGTATGTTCCTCAATGAGCCGTCGAAGACATCTAGGTAGTGAAGTTGTACACTCACATTACACTCCTACCTGAGTTTTAAATATCTTGAAGTTGTTTCTTAAGCTCTGAAGGCCTCATCTCTAGCCATCAGGCGTCATTTGGCTTCTTGAAGATGGATACTATACATGTATAACTTTGATTTTGAGATGTAGATCCGTTGTGTATTGCTCACGGCTACACTTTATAAAATTATATGACATGGATATACAATGTATTTTATTGGAAGCCATGATTTATTTTATCCTAAGCATGGGTATGACCACCTCGGTGAGACAATTGTTATTTTTACAGATGGCACCTCCCGAACTCTGGTCCCGGGCTCACTCGCTTCGTACGTTGGTGAAGATTTTGTAATGTATTTCGGCCATCAAATTCTCTCCTGAACTCACACATTAGGGGGCATCTCTTATAACCCTAAATTTCACCATACATGCATACTTGGCATTTGGCCCTCTTACTTGTTATTTTTTCCAAGCCATCACAGAAAAGCTCTTCTTAAAAACACTATTTTTGAAGATGTACGCACCTTGCACCACTAGTTGTCACGTACACATGCTTGTGTCACCACTACAACTAACGTACATATGTTATTTGCACCATTACAACCCGTGTATACCCACAAAAGTTGCAAGGAATTCATTGAGATTATGGGCTCTTGGGTAGTTTTCCAACTGTCCCGTCGCCTATAACCCATCACCAAACCGAATAACCATCCTTTTGTCATATAAAAGGAGGTGTTTGGATCTCATTCCAAGGAGAAGCATAAGAACAGTGAAACTCTTCCCGTTTCACATTCCATCCTTGCCTCAAGAATTGCAGCCACCTTGTGAGATTTGCATCAGAATTTCCCACTCTAGCCCCTTTTTCCTCCATCATAATCCTGTGTCGTTTCCCTAGAAGTGTGAGAGGATAAAGATACATGGAATCGCAATTGGAGCTTAGTGAAGAGGATCCCGAACCAGGTTCGTAGAGCAGTCACCGATCTCATTGTAAGTAAATAATGTGATATCAATAAAAGGAATACTTTTTTTGTCCCAAAATATGATGTGTCAAATATCTATGTTTGATTTACATTTTATACTGACATCTAACCCATGATTCATATATGATATACATGTTTGTAGTTCCCTTTTTATCTATTTGTGAATTCAGGCCAACCTTGGGAGGAGGCTTGTAGTCAGCAGAGCTATTGAATGTGAAAGGATCAACACCAAATGCAGAGTTAAAGGTAAAGTTATCAGATCTTTTCACTTTGTATTTCATGCATGAATGTGGGATATATTCGGGGTAGTTATAAAAAGTAGGAGAATTTTAGACAATGAGATATGCCTACATGTTGAACCCTACTGTAGTCCATAGGGGGGTTTTCCTGCTATAGAATAGATTTTGAAGGCCAGAGAGACTAATTTTTGGTATATGTAAATACTCACATCATTAATATAATTACATCGCTACGTGTAGACCAACCATGAAGAAATAGTTATGGGGGACTAAGCTTCATTGTGAAGGGAAAGGGAAGGGGTTGAGAGGCTAGGAAAAATGGATATGCTTGAAGAGCTTAACCCCAAGGGAATATTATAATACATTTTCGTAAAGATTAAGGTTTAGGAAATAAACCTATTATCCTAAGTTCCTTTGGGAGAGAGGAACAAAATCCAAGTGGAGAGGAACAAGCTCCCAAGAGAGTCGTGTGTCAATCTAGGCACATGCAGTTTTATGTGGGAAATTAGTTGTTGTGGGGGTTCTCTAAGACATTATGGACAAACTCCCTACTCATGCACTCAGACTAAGAATTCACACATCATCCACTTCCTCCATAATTTTACCTTTGCAATATCTGTAACTTGCAACCCCATGAAGCTAACCCATACTTTTCCTGTGAAGCATAGAACGTCTATATTTTTCCTGAGCTAGATTGCACCTTATCCATTTGCTGTTGTTTCCTCCATTTTTTCTTTAGACTGGTGTGGTTTACTTTCCTTACCAAATCCATACCTAATTTTTTTTTGTGATTACATAAAACGGATTGGTCTGGGAGATGGACTGAAGAGGTAGGTTGTCAGGACAGTGAGAAAATCTCTCTAGGTGTCAGTTTCCTAGAAGGAGCCTCATGGAATTTGTAGTTCTCTGAGACTTTTTGTCTCGCCTGTTGCTGAAGACATGGAAGGGGAGTGGGGAAGTCAAAGGAATATCGATCAGAGAAGGGGCACACTCCCTCGAGTGTGACAGGAATGTAGGGAATGAGGGACTACAATATGTGGATGTGAATGGAATCTTAGGGAAATAATCCTTCCTGGATATTTTGTAACCTCAGCCTAGCCTAGGATTTCCTTTACCCTGGGTGGAGTTTAGTCCTATCTCAGGGGTCACCCACTGTTGATAGCTTGGAGCAGCATGGTCTAAGGATGGGAGGTTTGTGGAAGGTCTGCACGCAGTTGGTGGCCTTATTAAATAGATACATACTTTTTATACATGATCAATTACATGTTTTATGTTACACCTGTGTTTATTTGTTGTATTCTTCTGCATAATTATGTGTATGTTAACCGAAAGTAGATGTTTATTTTTAATGTAATAAGTATGATAGTTTTCGCATATGAAATCTCATTAGTGGCATGCCTTGACTTTGGAGGCTGGGGTATGTTACAAATTGGTATCAGAGCCCATGGTTTCAACCCTGAACTTGAATGGGCCATGAGTATGGAATTTGGAGTCAAAATTCCATATGGATTTGATGTATAGAGTGACATGGGCATACCCTAAGTCTAGCATGTGTCACTTTGTTTTGTATCATTTACATTCCCTTATTACCATTTTGGACCTGACAAGTGTCGCCCATCCATGGGGCCACATGTCACTACATTATTTGATCACCAAGAAAAGGATATCGTCGAGTTTGTCAATTCAGTGTTTAGAAGGAATAATGTGTGATGAAGGAGAAACCCACGAAGCTCCGAAGAGTGGATTAAATCCTCACCATTGATTGGGATAGGATACATGGCAGTAGATCCATCAATCTAGAGACTTGGCACTTCAGAAAGGTTGAGAATGTGGGTAGTCTGGAACTCCCAAAGCCCAGAGTTGTGGAGTAGATCATGGTAATTGGTTAAAGAAAGGGCGCAGTTTGGTGATTTATTGTAGGGTGATCAACACAAAAAACTTCTGAATCTTGAAGTTACAAAGCTCTGAAGTGCCAAAGCATCAAAGCTCCGAAGAAGCACCAGTTCAATAGTTCATCAGTCGGGCATTCAAGAGTTATAGAGTGTGCAGGAGTAGGATCTCCCGAAGTAGAAATTTTGAAGTACTAGAGTGACAAATTGTGATGTGGCATGATGATGTCACCTGGGGTGATGTGGACCTCCTCTAGGTAGAACACATGTCATCTAAATTTTTACTTTTGACCACCCCTGTTGAGCCAACAACAATCTGACATGTGTTACTCAATGGTGGGTGTTGCGATTAAAATCACAACGATGAATTCCACCCGCAAAGTATTGTTAAAGCCCTATTATTTAACTATGATAATAATATAATACTAGTAGGTGGGACCCCCTTGTATACTGGAGGTGCAAGGATAAACATATCATACACTTTTCTGCTATTGTTTTGATGCTTCTTATGCAGTCCTACATGATTGACAATGCAGTCTTGGTTTCTTTTTGACATAGTAACAGGAGGATGATGCATTTTATGTAATGCTTATGCAATTCAAAGAATTTTTTGTTATGATGGGAATATATTTACAGTTGCTATGATTTATGATGCAAGAGCATCACAAGAAACAAAGCGGAGGACAAATGGATACGCAACAACACACATTTGAAGATATTTTGAATTTCAAAAGGATGGCACATTAATGTAATACCTGGAGAGACATAAGTGCTCTTAATTGTTTTGGGGATTATAATGCAGATCTTGATCATTACTCTCATCTTTCAGTTGTAGACAATTAATGTAATGAATGTAAGGTAGATGTAGGATTTAGTTTGATTTGATAGCTTAGAGTTGTAGGAGGGAAAATTCGAGAAAGCTCCCTCGTATGTATTGTAATGTATTCATTATTCTCAATGGTAAGAGTAGAACAAGAGAAAAGAAGAAAAGAGACTGTAGAAGTTGTATAAGCAGATAGTTGTTGCTAGAGAACCCACATACAAAAGAACTTGAGTTAATATAAGAATTCTTTGACTTAGTTTCATGGTGTTGTTATGGTTACCGTTTGCCTCTAATTGAATGGTATGTTTACATTTTTCTTATATACTCTATTATGCATTTGTTTCAATTCTTGTATGTATGATTTCATGTTGAATGTATGAAGTCTGTGAGAGGGAGACTGTGATTTTCAATTGTTTCTCATCCTAAGAATTCTCTCAAGGAGTGCAGTGAAAGTCCACAAGGAGTGCATTGACAAGATTCTAAGTTTTATCTCAGAGAGCCCAGGAGGGATAATGTTGTTCTCATACCAGGAGAAGCGCAAGTAGAGCATAGAGTAGTGCAAGGTGTGCGCAGACAGGTTGAAGTCTTAGAACTTTCCAAACCAGTGAGTGGTTGAAGGATTTTTGTTGCAAGGAGTTCATAGAGATGGAATTGCTGGATAACCAGAGGTTATTGTGGAAGTCATGCAAGGTGTGTTCTTAGGATTCTTAGAGTCCAAAAGTTGCAAGGAAGAACAAGCTCAGGATACATATCTTTTTTTGAATATCTTAGAGGGAGGAGGGAAGTTTCAGATGCCCAGAGGAAATCAAGTTTAGAATGTTGACACCAAGTTATTTGGCCAGGAATATTTGAGAGCTTGAACAAATGGTTAAGTTTCTCAGAGAGAGAAACGTCGATTTTCCATGGACCATTGGATCCAGTGGATCAACAAGGAGGTTAAGGATGAGTGTATTTCAACACTTGAAAGCTTAGAAGAGATATCATCCATTAGATCTGGGTCAATGAGAACCGTTTATTGGAGATTGACATTTTGACATTTCGGAGTCGGAAGTGTGGAGGAAGCCGTTTTTGGAAATACCCGATACGTGAAATCCCAATGTGATCTGGACCATTAGATCATGGAAGGTTCAAGAACGTTGATCTATGGAAAAGGAGTCTTGAGTTCAGACTTTGGGAAAAGGAGAAGATTCACATTGTGAACTCACAAGTCATGAAATCTCGACGTGCTAGGAGATGGACCCTAGGATTTTGATGGAGGTCATATGGAGAAAGAATAAGGGAGGAGCTAAAGACACGTTATCCATTTTCGGGGTTTCAAGAATAAAAGGAGTCAGGGGGGTGGGTGCTCACATTAGAAATCATGAATTTGCAAAATCCAAAACACCTTTTTGGGTTAAGTCAGTGGTCACACCGGATGGTCACGTGGAGAGGAGGTTCCCGCCAAGCGCTTGTTTGCGTAGGCGTAACTTTTAAAAAGGACCCATGGTTTATTTGTATTGAAGGTTCTAGTGGGAACTAAAGAGCCATTTCAGTTCAGGGAATAGGAATATCCTAAGACCGGGAGGTCATGCAGACTCTGTTGAGGTAGGGGTGTTGCGTTGGGTGGTATTGAAGCTTACAATCATTGTTTTTTGTAAGCAAGAGAGGACATAAGGAAAGTTGTGATTTTAATTTTTCATGGAACAGATTGAAATAATAACACTGAAAAGACATTAAGATAGACCCATGCCCGATCCAGCCGTGGAAAGGGAAATGAGGGAACTTCATGCTCAATTGGATGCTATGGAGACAACACAGAGACAAACACCTAATACTAGAGACATATGTGAGGTTGAAAGTGAAAATGAAGGTAGAGCCGAAGAAGAAGTTGTATTCGAAGATGCTATAGAGGAACGTCTATTCAAAGATGTTGCAAGAATAGGGGCTAAAGAAAAAATGGACATCCTGACGTATGAAGGAAACTTAGACATTGAGGAGCTACTAGATTGGTTTAGAGCTCTGGATAAATAATTTTACTATGAGGATATCGAAGAAGATAAGAAAGTAAAGCACGCAGTCACTAGAATGAAAGGGCATGCAAAAATGTGGTGGGATGAACTGCAGGCTGACAGGCATTGCAATGGCAAACAAAGAATCAAAATATGGGATAGGATGGTAGAAAATATGAAAGCCAAGTTTATACCCAAAGATTACCAAATTAATTTGTTTCTAAGAATGCATAATTTGAGACAGAAAGGGATGACAGTGAAGGAATACACTGAAGAATTTTATAGGCTCAACATTAGAGCTGGTCATCACCACATTGATGATGAAAAGGTCATCATATAAATGAATTTCTTGAGATATGAAATTCAATATGAGATGAGCATGGTGAAAATTAGGAATGTGGACGATGCTTATCAAATTTCTTCAAAGACAGAAGAAAAATTAGCCTGAAAGAAAGGTCAAAGGGGTAGAGGTAGAAGTCCAAGCAGAGGCAAAGAAATTGCCTAGGACAGAGTACATAATCCAAAGGAGAAGAAACCTCATAATCACCTAATAAGGGGAGGTAGCTCACAAGGAGGACAATATGTCGATAGAAACACTTTTCCTCGAGAAAGAGGAAGAGGAAGAGGCAGAGGAGATGAAGTAAAGTGTTTTGTCTATGGAAAGATAAGACACAAATATTTTGAATATCCCAATATAAAAATAGATGGAGGAGGATAAGCTCACATTTCATAAGCACAAAGGAAAAATGTTGAGGCAGAAGATGAAGAAGGTGAAAGATCCTTAATGATGAGAAAAATTCTCTTAAAACAAGAGAAGGAGATAGAGAATCCAGTCCAGAGGAACAGTTTGTTCAGAACTTCTTGCAAGACCAAGGATAGGGTATGAAAGTTAATCATGGACATTGGAAGCATATATAATATAGTATCCACAGAAATGGTGGAGAAGATGGAATTGGAAACAATTTCACATCTGAGCCCATACAAGGTTTCGTGGTCGCAAAAAGGACACTAGGTAACTGTCACTAAACAATGATTATTTGAATTTAAGATAGGGGGATATAGAGATGAGATATTATGTAATGTTATTACCATGGATGTCTGTCATCTTTTGTTGGGGAGACCATGGCAATATTACACAAATGTTATTCATGATGGAAAAAGGAATACATACACCTTGGAGAAGAATGGTAGGGCTCATATGTTGTTGCAAATTGAGGACAAGAAGATGAAATAAGAAACAAGCAATACTATACTTCTCATGAGTGGGAAGGAACTTCTGGATGAAGTCAAGAAATATGATGAAATGCAGTTTGTTGTGGTGAGGAAACCTGGGGTCATCTTGGCTAGTACCTCAATAGATGATCTACCTGAGGAAATTCAGGAAATGATTGAGAATTTCGCTGATATAGTGGTGGACAATTTACCTTGTTTGTTGTCACCCATAAAAATTATAAGCCATCAGATTGACCTTATACTCGAAGCGGATTTTCCAAACAAAGTAGCATACAAAGTGACGTCACAGGAGAATGAATAAGTTAAGAAGCAAGTCAAAGATTTGATGGACAAAAGGTTGATGAGAGAAAGCTTGAGTCCATGTGTTGTTCCAACAATGTTAAGTCCAAAGCAATATGGTGGATGGAGAATGTGTACAGACTCGAGGGATATAAACAAAATCACCATCAGGTATAGATTTCCTTTGCCCGAGATGGATGACTTGATGGATTTCTTGAGTGGAGCAAAGTTTTTTTCAAAAATGGATTTGAAAAGCGGATATCATCAAATTAGAATGAGGGAAGGTGATGAATGGAAAACAACATTCAAGATGAATGAAGGGTTGTATGAATGGATTGTCATGTCATTTGGTTTGAAAAATGTGCCAAGTACTTTCATGAGGTTGATGAATGAAGTCTTGAAAGATTTCATTAGGAAGTTTGTAATTGTGTATCTTGACGATATACTGAACTTCAGTAAGATTGAGGAAGAACACTTGAGACATTTAAATCTAGTGATGAGGAGGTTACAACAAGAGAAGTTGCTAATAAATATGAAGAATTCATCTTTCATGAAGACAAAACTCATTTATTTGTGGTTCATGATCTCTTCGAATGAGTTTAAGATTTATCATGAAAAGGTAAAAACAATCAAAGAATTGTCATCGCCAAGGAATATCTTTGAGGTCAGAATCTTCCATGGACTAGCCAATTTTTACATGAAGTTCATCATAAATTTTAGTGGAATTTCTACACCAATGATGGACACAGTCAAGAAAAGACACAAATCTTTTCATTGGACAGAGGAAGCGGAGAAAAGTTTCAAATTGTTGAAAGAGAAGATAACTAAATAGCTAGTTCTGGTTCTACCAGACTTCAGTAAAACATTTCAAGTGAGATGTGATGCAATTGGATTTGTGATTGGAGTAGTCTTAAGTCAAGACAATAGACTAGTTTCATACTTTAGTGAGAATATGAATGATGCCAAGAGGAATTATTCCACATATGATAAAGAGTTTTATGCAGTCATACAAGCGCTGAAGAAATGGAGGCATTACCTGGTTCCGAAAGAGTTTGTTTTGTATAGAGACAACCGGGCCTTATAGTTTATAACTAGACAGGAAAAAATGAACTAGAAACATGAAAAATGGGTTCAATTTATGCAGAACTTTACCTTTTTTATAAAGAACATTTATGGAAATTCTAACAAGGTTGTTGATGCATTGAGCAGGAAATGTTTGATTCTGTAGGAGTTTCGCGTGAAAACCTTAGGTTTTGATAGCCTCAAGGACATGTACGGGGATGATTCATATTTCAAGGATTCTTATGAAGCATGTGAGAATCCTGTTATGAGAGACAGAAGCCAATGGATTGAATATAAGATCTAGGATGGATTGATATTCAAAGGAAATCAATTGTGTATCCTGAAGAGTTCTATGAGAGAAAACCTTTTGAAGGAAAAGCATAGTGGAGGATTGGCTGGACATTTTGGCCATGAAAAACCATTTGCACAACTGAACAGTTTGTACTATTGGCTAGGGATGAGGACAAATGTCAAGAAATTTGTCAACAAATGTAGAATTTTCCAGCACGCAAAGGGGAGAAGATAGAATACAGGATTGTATCAACCATTGCCAGTACCAGAGAGGCCATGGGACATGATAAGAATGGATTTTGTGCTAGGACTACCGAGGAAATAGAGAGGTTGTGATTCCATATTTCTGGTAGTCAACAGATTCTCAAAAATGACACATTTTATTCCATGTCAGAAAATCAGTGATGCAACATGTTATCTCTCCAAGAAACTCCTTAGGGTTGTAAGCTAAGGATGCTTGGTAACTTAAGAAATCAATAATCAATGTGTGTGGATCAATGGGATAACTGAGGATGGCTAATGAGAAGAACAACTTATCATGCATTCGAATGAGCCAGTGCTTTTAGAAACCAATAATCAGATGCAGTAATTTGGAATGGGGTATGAAGAACACTATTCTAGATAACCAAGTACATTGACATGCAGGGTCATACAAGATAGTAAGATATCATTCAATTCGAATTCATGAGCCAAATAAGAATATGACAGTTCTTAATAGCTGAGCTAAATTGAATCGAATTACAGAGCAATGAAACACATGAGAAAATCTGATATTAGTAGCAAAATAAAACTGTGATTCATATCAAAATAAGAGTCTAAGTACATAGGCCAAATGTATCCAAGATTGACCCCTTTCTTCTTCAAATGTTCCTGGATTTATAGCCTCTACATACAGTTTCCAGATCCTAGAAAACTGGATCTGCTATACTAAAAATAGAAAGTCAATATTACAGTTACAAAAAGATAGGGATAACACCCAAAAAGGAGGATAATCTTTATGAGCTGGTCCTTGAATTCTGTTAACTGTTGATGACGTGAAGATTAGCCTTC
>JASDQU010362445.1:0-11585 GCA_032191745.1 Picea mariana
CTAATTAACAACAGAATGATAATGATGGTTTACTAGCATATTTCCACGGTTAAATTGCAAGTTAGAATCAAAATAGAAGATGATTTGCTGCAGCCCTAATGGATGTAGCTTTTAATTAGCTATAGCTCAAGATCCACTTGACCAATCTAGATGCCCTAGAGGCTTTGGCAAGCTTAAAGCATATAGAAAAGATCCCAACTTTAACAATTTCAATATCTCGTGATTTTACGTATCCCAATGCAATGATTTTATTTCTCCAATGCAAGAGACTAGTGCCCTTAACTATTGGGCTATGGAGTGTTTTTTAAATTAAAGAGCTAGTTGTGCTACTTCCTTGGGGGTGTAAGCCCTTTTACTCCCCAAGGCAAGCAAAACTAGCTAGGAAAAACCTAGGAGAGTGTAATCCCTTTTACTTCTCCTAGTATTTCTTTATGCAAAAAATTATTCCAAGAAAATTATGATGGGCTTAGTGGGGTTGTATGTCGTTATACTCCTCAAAATCTTAGCAAATTAACCTTGCGACCAAGAAAAGAAGCAATAACATGAACTGTTCCTTACCTAGTCCAAGCATTAACAAGATAAACTCTTTTAACCAAGAAAAATCCACCATAAAGCAAGAAATAGCCTCCAAGAAAGATAGCGCCTTACTTCTTCATCCAATAGCCAAAGAAAATCACCACAAGAGATAGTAGCAAGAGAGATAGATAAAATTGCCCAAAGGGGGCGCAAATTTCAGCTAAGTATCCTCTCCAAGATGTGAGAGTTTTGTTAAAATGACAAGAGTTTGATTTCTATTTATAAAAATCCTCCTAAAAGTGGTTGTCCACTTAATTTTAGGGTAACCAGAAAGTAAGTGGTCAACAACCCTTACTTTGCCCCTTTACATTATCAAATTCAAATCTAAGTTTAAAAAATGCACATAAGAAACCCTAATGTGATGTCATCCCTCTAAAGGGTGATGTTTTGACACTTTTTGCAAGTTGTTGGAGTAAAGAATGGAAGTCGTTGGGCCTTCTAGGTCCTCCCTCTCATGTGCTAGGGTTTCCTTCTTCAAGCCAAGCCTTCTCCCATAAAAACGTGCCAAGTGTCCATCGTCAAAACCTTCACCACCAAAACCCTAGCCCTAGGGTGACGTCAAGCTCCTCAAGTGTGATGTTTTGGCCTCAAGAGAAAAACGTTGGGCTGAAAATGGGCTAGGGTAGATTCTCCAAGGTGTCTCTCAAGTGTCCAAAGGATACCATCATTGTCTAGTGTGTTGGCCATGGTATCTAGCCTATGGGCTTCATTCCCCAAGGAATCCCAAGCTAGGCTTGTTCTTCCAAAACTGTCCACCAACTAGGTCCTGCAAAGATAATGAATATGTCCTCCAAGGATCTCAAGTCAAATGCATCATGATAAGTAAATCAAATCAATAAAAGAGCCACCTGTTGTCGCCTAATACACACCTACAAACATGGAGAAGTCTCCAACCCACTTGGTGTGTCCTTGGAGGCACAAACTTGAGTCTAGACCCACTGCCACCTCAATCTAGACTCCTTCTGTCTAGGCTCACTCCTAGGGAAGCCAAGGGGGGTAGACCCTATTAAACTATGTGAAAGGTTTATTTTAGTTTTAGGAGTTAATTAATTTAAGGATTATGGAGACCCAACCCAATGACAAGCAACGATGCAAAGTGCAATTCTTTCAATGACAGACAAGCCCTTTCTTTACAAGATAACAAAAGACCAGTGCATAAAGATTACCAAATTTCACTTATTGAGATATGCACAGTAAAAATATGCTTCTACAACTTGAAACAAAATATGGAGTATCTACACAATGATTTAAACGATAAATTTACACTTAAAACAATTAATTCTCAAAGAATAAAGAATACTTGAAATAAAGAATAAAGAATGCTTTGACAATGTAAATATTCACATGTAAAGAACTTGCTGAAAATGAATGAAATGTAAATGCTTGAAATTGTAGGAATTGAAACATAAATGTTTTGCAGTGTGAGTAAGTTGCTTTTAATAAATTTTAGGTCTCTCTTTGACTTAGGGTAATTAGATGTGAATGGAAATAATCCTAAACTATGTGACTAGCCCAAGTTCCTTATCCTTCAACCAAGAGGAAGTGTTGGGTGCTCAACAAGGGAACAACAAGGTTCCGCCCTAGCTCGACAGGTCAAATCCAAAGTGCTAGGCGCTCAACAAGGATGACACTTAGTGCCACGAAACCATCCCCGACTTCAACCCCTTCTGGCCTCCTCAAGTCACATTTTTTTAGTGGTTGAACAATAATAAAACTGAGTGCCTAATTAGACTAGCGACACGATCATTTGCCCTTTTTTGTCACCCAAGATCCACAAAGTGGCAAGGGGAGGGATTACGGGGAAAATGGTGGGGCAAAGTTTACTTGCAAAAATGAGAACTTTAACTACAAGCCAGCACGATATTGCAAGGGTGGCAAAGCCACTCACATGCAAGGTGTGGGAAAAATAATGCAAATTATTTAGAAGGAAAGGAAATAAACTAACTAGCCACACAACTTTTCCTTAAGGACATAGGTGGGAAAAATTGAAACAAGTTTTAAAGCCTCACAATTTTGGCACAATGTGGAGGACAAGTCTACCGATTTTGTGACCAGGGTGGGCAAAAGACTTATGTAATAATCAAAAAAATTTAACTACTCTAGCCTACACGATTTTGCAGGGGTGGCAAAACCACTCACATGCAAGGTGTGAGAAAAATACTAAAAATAATTTACAAATTACAACGTAATAATATGAATAAAGAATGCAAGCCCAAGAGACTCTCTTGGACTGTTTACAATGTGTTTCCGTCCTTATACACACTTGCAAACATGAGCTAAGTCCTGCTCACTTAATGTGTCCTTGGAGGCACAATCCCTAGGTTCAAAGCCCACACTGTCACTTTGACTTGAATCTTTTATGTCTAGGCTTACTCCTAGGGAAGCCAAGGGGGGTAGACCCTAGTTTCTAGATGAGATTAAACTTGAAGTTCTAGGATTTGGTTTTAATTAGTTAAAGGGTTTGGGGGAAGTCTAACCTATGATGCAAAGGCAACAAATGCAAGATGCAACAATAAGGATGAGAAGCAAGCCTTTTCCTAGGGCAACTAAGACCAGTGCCTAAAGATTGGGCAAGGGATCAACTAAAGTTTAAGGGTGTTTGATTACAAAATATTTACAAATAAAACAATGATTACAATTACTTCACAACAATGTTAGATACAAATCCACAATTAGATACAAGATGAATAGATGATACAATAGATACAACAAGAATATCTAAGAACTACAAAATATAAAGATACAAAGAGGCAAGTTGACCATGCATTTTAATATGCAGGAATTAAAGGATTTCAAAGCATGGATATCATCAACACATTAAGCCAAGCATGCCCCAATATCAATTACTCTATTGGACTATTTTTCAATGGCAACCACAACACTCAAGACCCAACAAGAAGATGCCTCCAAATGTGATGCACTATCTCTTGAGGGATCACACCATAAAGAACACTTAACAAAATATTTGAAAGCTTTAAAGCACAAGTGTTCCACAATACTAAAAAATGACACTTAGTTAATTAATCCACAAAGCAAAAGAAATGTCACTTGCATGTAAGATTGAAAAAGAGTTATGCTTGCAAGTATTGAACCATAAGATGTACCAATGTAGCTAAGTTGTTAAAAAGATTAGTAGATTAAAAGTTACTTAAAGATTGTTAAAGATTTTATTACTCTAAGTGTCAAACCAAAATCCTCCTCCCCCAATTACCAAATCGTTGCTGGATGATCAAGAAGTGAGGCAATGAGGCCTACCCTAGCTTCATAGGTCAACCCTAAAGATCCGAGTACTCCCGGAAAGGACGCCACGCGCCGTGAGACCATCCTCGGCCTAGCACCTTTCGTTGCCTTCCTCAAACCCCATTTTAGATGGAAAAGATGGAGAATTTAGGTGTCCTATTAAGTCTAATATGTTATTACCCTTATAGACTAAGTATTTTGAGGTGTTTAAGAGTGTTTAGATGACTTTTACTTGCCTAAAAATAGTGAAAAAGTGCTAAAACCGAAACTTTAATCAGCCCAAAAGATGTGTTTTAAATCTTAAGGATGAAGCATGTAAACACATATAACATGTATAATGAATTGCTGAAAAGAACAAGTTACTTTTACACCATTTGCTTAACCAAGAATGTTTGCAAGCTTGAAAGAAAAGAGTGCTTTTAAAGGACATGAACAACTTGCCAATAAAATAGAAGAATGCTTTAACTCATCATCACTTAATCATGTATGTTATTTCTTTAAGAAAATGTGCCAAGAAATGAAACTTGAAATATTTAAAGCATGTAAGTGAATTTATGCCTCCATGGGCTTAAGCTAAGACTAATTATGTGAATGTGAGATCTACTTCTAGAAGATTTTAACCAAGTGAGCATAAGCAAATCATAAACACATTACTAATCTAGCCATACGATATTAGGGATGTCTCACCCAAGGTATAGGAAACCATTAAGAAAATAACTTGAAATGAAAAAAAAGAAACAAAACCACTCACAATGGCACAAGGTGGAGGCAAGCCTACCTTTGTTTTGCCAAAGAGGGTTTGAAAGCAAGAGAATGACTTTAGAAATGCTAGAAAGAGAAGGGAAAGGGTGAGTTTTTGTTACTCAATCAATGGAGAGGTTCTTGAGCTATTGTATGACCAAAAGTGGGTAGCATAGCCCTTATACCTGGTAAGTACCTGCAAAAACCAACAAGCTATTGCTTGCTGGAAATGCTACATAACACACCACAAGTCAAGAAAAAATTACGTTTTTATGCAGGAATTTTTCACATACAAGTATCCCAATAAAAATAGATTTAATGTGACCTATCTATGATTGTTAGCAAGATGAAATATAGAAAGAATGAACAAAGAAATCAGATCTGAAAAGCAATGGAGTTTAAGTAGGTTTTAAGAGTAGACTCCTCCTTGAAGCTAGCCCAATAAAACCCTAGAGGTAAACCTGCAAAAGTTGTGAGAGGAGCTACAAAAATAGATAGAATGTGAGTAGATATAGATGGTAAAACAAAATACTTTGCAATACCCAAATAAACACTTCACTAGATCAATGATAATACTACCACAAATCTATCCAAACAAAATACTTTGCTTGGAACTTCTACTCTAGATCTATAAACTTGAAGCAAGAATGAGAGAAGAATAGAAAAAGATCACCTCAATAGTAGCAAGAAACAACAAGAATACTCTTTGTTTCTTAAAATCCTCCAAAGCCTTTCTATTACTTAAGAGGAGAGTCCTGTAGCAACATGTCGCTCCAACACTCTCAAGAGAAAAATAGAAGGAAGAACAATGAACAAGAGGGAGAGAGATGAAGGAAAAATTCAGTAGCATAACAATAGCTCAAGATATGGTGGTCTAATAAGTGAGGGAGGGGTTCTATTTATACTTGGGAAGGAAAAACTACCCCTCTTGGATGAGTTACAAGTGTCACACATAAAAAAAAGTCACTTTTAGGGTTTTGGTAAGTTAGGGTTTTGGCATGGATGGATGAACTGGAAATGAGTTGGAGTGAATTGGCAAGGCTTTGACAAGTTAAATGATGAGTTGTAGGGTTTAGGGAGGCACACCAAGGGATATAATAAGTCTCTCATTAATTTTTTTATTATTTTTTCACTTTTTGGAGACTTTCTAGAAGGGAGACACACCACTCTAGGAAAAGTGACGTTTTTGCTTAATGGCTAGGTGAGAGGGTGATGTGAGGATTGAAAAAGGTTAGGAAACGTTAGGAAAAATCTCTTTCACCTTTTCCATCATTACTTTCATCCATTTTCTTATAAATTACAAAAATGACATTTTACCTATGTCATGGCTTAGCAATTAAAATTGTTGCTTTGACTGACTGAGACTCCTGGTGGACAAACACCTAGCAAAAGTTGTCCGACTGAGCTGAAACTTGGTCCAAGGGTGTAGGGGGTACCATTCCATTTATTTTGAGCACAAATACCCCTATAAAAATCCCAAGGACCTAGTTTTTACAATATTTGCTCAAAAATAATTAAAATTAATTAATTAAATCACCCAACCTTAGACAATTTTAATTAATTAAAAAAAACCTATCTAGACTTGACGAAATTCCGTGAAACTTTCTAAGATGTCATACATGGTCATTTACATCATTCCTAAACAATAGCTACCAGAAGATAACCCCATTAGAACTCCTTTCACCACTTTGGAGGAATTATTGCTGGTGGGAGGAAAAAACTCAAGGGAAATTAATAAGGCTGAAAAGCCCAATTAATAACCCGAGGATAAAAAACCCTCGATGAAAGGAACTCTCCTAATGAAGAAATCCCAAGGAAACTGACCTAACTATGACCCATGCAGACCTATTACATTATTAACCCACGGAGGGGTGCGGAAATTCCATTTACAAAAAAATGTGTTGGAGGCTTAAATTGCCCAGTAGAACCAAACTGTCTTCAACATATTAGCATCTGATGATGCATATCTTCATGGCACATTGAGTTGACCCCCTAGTTGAATAGGCGGTCAACACAATGATTTAGAAAGAAAGAGAGGGAAGGGGGTTTTGCACCACAACTCTTGGATGCTTCCTTGAGCTCTTTGTGGACAAAAATTGGTAACACCTCCCCTTAACCTGGCGAAAACCTGCAAAAAACAACAAGCTTTGTATGTTGGAAAATGTTAGAAATATTTTAGAAGTTAGTATTTGTTAGTATGTAAAACAAAAAATTTATGAGTAAAAATCTGAACTTAAAAAGTGATTAGATTTGCAAGATTAGAAAAGAAAAGAGATGAAAAATAAGTAAGAAAGAGCTGGAAATGATTTCAAAAAATAAAGTGAAGCTTCTTGTGGTTGGACAAGTGGGATTTCCATTCCTCCAAGCCTTTGGTAATCTGCAAATGGGAATCCTTGCTACACAATGAGACAATAAGGTGAGATCCTCACAGTGGTTTGTAAAATACTTTGCAAACACAAATAGAAGCAACCCACAAAGACTTATGATAATACTATGACAAATCTATCCCCAACAAAATACTTTGCTTGGGTTCTCAAAGTAGAACAATGAAATCAATGAAATACAATAAACATTGCAGCAATATTACCTCAAGTGAAACACCATGGAACAACACCAAGAACACACCATGAGAACACCAAGAGATCCTCCAAAGCTTCACTTTTCTTATCCAAAAATGTCGCTGCAAATTTGCAGCAAGATTACAAGAGAAAAATTTGGGAGAGAGCAAGAGAGAGTGAGGAGAAATTTGGGCAGCATGAAGTTACAATGAGAGTTGATGTCCAAATGAGGAGAGGAGGGATTATTTCAAGGGAGAGAAGGAGATGAGAGCCCCCTTGTATGCTCTCCAAGTGTCATTCCATGAAAGGGATGACCCACTTCCAAGGGGGGCGCACCAAGGGAGAGATGGTCACACCACATGAGAGACGAAAGAGGTTTGAGGGGGTGGGAACCCTCTCTTAGTGTTTAAAAATCCTCTCTAGGATCCAAGGCCCCCCCCCAAGGTGTGGGGCCCTCCCTAACCTTTGTTTTCAACATTTCTAATTTGTCATGAAGAGGGGGGGCTCCCCTCTCTCTAGGGAAACACATGAAGTTGCTAACACTTGACTTGGGGTTGTCCTTTCCTAGTGTATTATCACTTTCTCACTTAGGAATTACTTTAGGAAACAATTCCTCCCCCTTTTTCATGACTTTAGACCCTTTTACACAAATTTGGCATTTTTTTTATTTTTTTATGTCTGGAGGAATCAGCAACTAGTTGGGCACGTGCTCGCGTTACACATGGCCGTGTTATCCAACTGCTACCACTATAACCTCCAGGTGTGCCACGAATCCCCATACATGGCACATATTGTAAGTCGGGGGGAATTGAACTTGAAACCTCATGGAACTTCATTTTCACGGCACTTGCCAATTGAGCTGCCCCCCGGGGGACAAATTTGGCATTTTTACTTTAGCCAATTATTCGCTAATTTTTTATTGATTTAGACTCCTCATGGACATTGTCCTAGCAAAACTTGTCCAAATGAGCTGAAACTTGGTCCAAGGGTGTAGGGGGTCATAATCCATTTAAATGAGTACCCATACCCCTACACAAAATCCCCAAGGACCAAATTTTTACTTTTTACATAAAAAATAATTAGAAATTTCCAATTAACGAGAAATTTTAATTATTAAAAACACCTATCAAAACTTAATGGAATTCCACGAGACTCTAGGAGATGTCTAGCATGGTCATTTACAACACTTCTATGTTGAAATATTGTAACTTCGAAGAATATTCTAATTATATTTGAGTTATTATCCTATAGATCAAATCCCCTTTTGTGGATTGATCATGTCAGGACTTGTATAAGACCAAATCCCCTTTTGTGGATTGGTCAAACCATATTTAGATAGTGGCATTTGTAAATTCGGCCCCTAGGGTTTATAAAGTGGTTTAACCACTCTTGGAAGAAGCCATCCCTACTAAGTGAAGAGACATAACCCTAACGCCTCCTCAACGAGTATTTATAAGTGAGAATGGAACCTCACTTGTTCATTCAATCACTCACTCATCTAGTGCGCATCGTTTGAAGGCAGTTACAGTTGTAGGAGGAAGGAGAAGAGAGACGCATGCTCAGTCCTAGTTTATTCTTGGAGTTTTGGTCTTAGTCTTGACATTGTATTGGCAATCTATTATTGAGGAAGTTTTTGCTGGGTTTTTTCCCCCATGACGGTTTCCCAGGATAAAATGTTGTGTACCCTGTGATTGTGTTTCTTTCATTGATCCTCCTTATGCTGTTGTTTTGGAAATACATTGAGAAAATTGAAAATAGCCTAATAACAACATTAATATTAACATTCTAGCCCTTAGTTACCTAGTGGGCTCGATCATTAGAACGCCCTTCACCACTTTAGAGGATTATTGAGGGAAAAACTTAAGTAATTAAAATATCTAAAAGAAAAATTAATTACCTAAGGAAAAAAACACTCGATGAAAGGAATTTCCTAATGATAAATTCCTAGGCAACTAAATCATTACAAAACTTGATCCGTGCTAACATGTTAAATTACAAAATTTCCCACGCATGGGAACGAACATTCCGCGGAGAAAAAGAGAGAGAAATAGAAGGTTTGGGGGAAAAATTGCCCTGTTGAGCCATAGGTCTTCAAACTTTGTCATGGAACAAGATACATATCTTCAAGGTACATGATGTTGACACCTAGTTGGATAGGTCGTCAGCACCACCCAAGCACGTGCATCAAAAACCACCTCATGCATCCAAACAAGTGCTCAAAGACCTTATGTAACTTGGCAAGTTTGGGTATGGGAGGGTTGACAAAGCGACTTATTGGGTGAATCGTACCTCAAGTTTAGGAGTGTTTCCCAAGTGGACCCCTCTCTAGGTCATGTGGACAAGGTAACATGGATGGGGGAAAGAATTTTGGGCATGGAGTTCATGACGTACAAGGGATCGTGGTGTCTCATTTATGGGTGTCTTCGTAGAGGTGTGCCATACCTTCGTTTTCAATGCAATGTTTTTCCAAGCCCATTTAATTCCTTTTGTTCTTTTAAGATCTTTCCAAGTTGAAGCCAAGGTCGGGCTTCTACCTAAGCATGAAAAAGTTAAAACATTGCCCACACATGCTCCATCTTGGTTGGCATTTTGTATTAGTTATTTTTTACGGGTCCCATCAGTTTCTTCAGAGAGACATTTTATTGTCCTTGGGATCCCTGGGCGAGCATCTAGAAGGTCTATGATTGGATTTTATCTTTTTCTAGCTACCAGCCTCTGGGCCTTCAACCCCTTCTTCCCATGAAATGAGGGACAATCCCTTCTTGGGTTAGTACACCCGAAAATCCCAAAAGATAAGGAGATGAGGGGATTGAAGTGTGGAAAATGGAAAGTATGGTAGGGAATGGAACGATGACCTATCAATGAGACCTCCCAGTAGAAAACCTATCCCTAAGGGTGACCACTTATCCATAGAAAATTTGTACGACCCTCTCTCAATCAAGTCGACCTTAGCAACACAAAAACGACCCAGAAAAATATGACTTCCGTGAAGTGCTTACGACTCTTTGCGTCACCTGTACGACCCTCATTCAGATATGAAGTACAACCTTTGCAAATGTCAAGGAAGGCTACTCGATTCTCCTGCAAAATGTCTCTTCCATTTTCTCTGCACTTTTCTTCCACCAAACCCTCAAGAAAATCTCTTTCTCTAGCATAAATTCTCCCTCTCTCAATAATAATGCGCCCTAGCCACCAAGTCGATTTATTTTTTCTCAATGAGCAAGTGAAAACCCTATCGCCAAAGAGATCAAGGGCTGAGATCAAGCCTCTGTTAAATTTTTAAATTAAATAAAGTGCCAAGGCAAGTTTTTCTTTTCCCTAGGCGCCTAAGGGGGAGAAAGTGCCTAATGTGGGTCCTAGTCAAATTAATTTGTGAGATGAAAATTAAAATACAACTTTATGACTAAAGTGAGGGTGAGTGAAGAGACACAAAATCTCAGCCACTCATCTAATCTAATCTCAACTGTTAGATTAGAAAACCCCTCACCTTCCCTCATGAGGTCGATTAGGGCAAGAGGGTGCACCCATTCTTGGGTAGTTGATTCATTTTTTGAGAGAGCAAGAGAGAGAGCATTTTCCAGCAGCAAGAGAGCAGCCATTTCTGAGAGCTAGGGCATGCATTCCAAGGTAGCAAACTAGAACATAAATCGAGGCAACAAACTAGCACAGAAATCGAGGCAAAGTACAGTCCAACAATTAAGGCCATACTATACAGATTTCGAGTTCCATACAATAGAGAAAAGGGCATGAATTTCAAGACAGGAAAGTATAGTCCATACTGTATGGATTCCGTACAGTCTATACAACTATCATTTTGGCACAGATTTCGAGCAGAAATTTCTGTGTTGTTTTCTGGAAGTTTTGGCACATTTCCCAAGGCATCCGTACAACATTAATTTCTCTGTTTTTGGGTTAAGACAGTTGGCACAAATTTCAAGGTGGCCGTTCAGCAGTTTGGAAACACAGAAATTGAGGAGCAGACCTGTAAATCATTGCAGAAAATTCTGGGAAGAATTTTGAGGAGTTGGGTCATTTTCTGGTGTGAAGAATTGGCTCGGTTGTCGAGATAAGTTTGTCATTTAAATTTATGAAGATGAATATGCTGTAACAAAATTCTATGAAGCTCCTAAATAATAAAATTCTCCCTCTCTCACTGGTTTTCCCCTTGTGGGTTTTTCCAGGGTCAAAGTTAGACCGAAAATCTCTATCTATAATTTTTCTGAGTTTTGCATGCTGCTGATATTTTATTTCTGCACTTAAAACGATGTTTAGAATCCTCATGTTTCAGTTCTGAAGTTTATTTTCTGCTAAGTTTTTATATGCTAATATTGTTAATTTTTCAAAATCCCACCCAGTTTCAGTCTCGCTGATTTTTCAGTCAAATTTAAATGCCAAACTCTGTTTCAGCACTGTTTCATCATATGCTACAGCCGTGTTTCAGCATCTGCTCACAGTGGTGTTTCAGCATCA
>JASDQU010362446.1:10474-20679 GCA_032191745.1 Picea mariana
CCTTATTTCTCCATCTTGTTCCCTGTTTGTGCCTGACTATAGTCTACGGGAACATATAGACTACTAAGTCACTCCCTACTGGCCTACTCTTGGGGACGGGACATCACAATATGCATTGTCGCAAAGCAAAATTCAACGGATTTGAGTATTCACTAACAATGTGTAGCAGATCAACCTTTAGAGTTGGAAGTTGTGTTGATGCTTGGAGTGTATCTTCATCATCTCATATGGTTGCAATGAGCAAATAGTTGTGCTCCCCCTTTACATCAGCATAAGTGGATTCTAGTAGAGTATAATTGGTATGCGGCCTCCACCTCAACAAACCAAGAAACATGGTATGATCTAGGTTTCACTATTTTCTTTTTGGCATTTCAAAGACAATTTGAAATACTTCCGATTTGCATGTTTTATCAAATAATGTAATATAAGAATTGGTAAAAGTGTTTGGCTATGGGTTGTAAGAACAAGGTTCAAACCTCCTTGTTGGTTGATATTATTTGAAGAAAACCATTGATTTATATGCATCAAACACAAGCTATAGCACAAATATTCAAACTTGACTCATTTTGTTTCTTAGTGAGAATGATTTGATTTGAGCTTTTAGAGGAAAACAATTGTTTCGCAGGGGCCCTCACACTTTGTGTGCCCCACTCACACACTTCGCATTTTTCCCATTGTATTGAAAGTTTCAAACTACCATGGGTGTCTTTGACAAGTATCAGAAATTAAAGACTAAATATGATCTTCTTCTTTCTCGAGTGGATGAAAAGGACAAGGCAATCAAGGACTTGCGTGACCTAAATCAAGGCTTTATTCAAGAAGTAACCAAGTTAAGAAGTATTGAGGTAATTTAAAAGATTGTGTCGATAAGTTAGAAACATTTTTCTTTTAAAATGTATGATGACTTTGTTGAGAGTTAGACAATTCAAATAAATGAGCTAGACAAATTCATTTAAGAGGTTTGTCAAAATCTCATGAATGACTATAGTAATAAGCAAGAGCTACATGATGCTTTGGAAGAAGTTAAATGTATTTCTCAATAAAGCAACGTTGATGATGATGATGATGATGCTTCTCAAGATGTTTCTAATGATACTTCTGATCATATTGCCAGTAGTGAACGTTTGTAAGAAGGATTCTATTGATAATGTGTCTTCGTCTCATGATTTATTGGCTACTAATGAACTGGTTTCTCATGAATTTGAGAAACATACTAGAGGTATCAGGTCATGGTTATTGTGTTAGATGGATATGCGGGTGGCGGACTTCAAAGAATGGATAGGGTATTGTTGTTCCAATAGAGCCTAATGAGACCCTTTAGAGAAGGGCTTGGATATGTTGAGAGCTCATTGCCAAATGGAGGTCATTCTACCACTAATTTCCAGGAAGGTTATTATGTATCAGTTTGTTTTGTTTTTTGCTAAAGGACATTCCACTAGGTTGTTGAGAGCACAACTAGCATTGATTGACGATGATGGTATGCCTGAGTTGGAGACAAATGACAATTTTGTTGTTTAGCAAGGACACCCTACACCTTTGGTTGAACAAGAGTCACATATTGCACCTTCTATTCAGTAGGAACATGACTCTTTGCCTTGTCAACATCCTCATCATTATAGAGATAGGAGGAATTCATCCAAAATTCAAAATTCTTGGTATGGTAGCAAAGATGCTTACAGATCTTTGCAGAGGAGGCATAAGAGGCAAAAATTTGGACCAATGCCAACTACAAGGATTGATTGTGGTTGGATTGATGATTGGTCATCGTGGCTTTTGAACAAGTGCTTGAGGAATTCATACATGTGCATCATCAGATGTACACTCATACAATTCTCCTATTTATTCTTGTAGATTGATTGTTGTTGCAGTCTCTGTTGGATTGTCTCTATTGAACAATATTGTGAGCATGTTTTGCATGTAGCACAACTCTGATTGGAGGCCCTGTACGAGAACATTATTGAGTGTTGTGATCCCTCAAGCTATGTCTAATGGGTATGCTGTTGAGCTTGTTGGGATGTACATAACCCATATTGAGCTTGTTGAGAACCCACTGATGGTTTTGACTGGTCAACAAAGTTGTTTGACAATGAGACAATGAGGGGAAGTCGAAGAAGAATCAGGTGAAGACCTAAGGACTACTTAGATTAGTGATGGATTGAGGAATTGCTTTTCGATACACACCAAGAAACTAAAAGGACTTTTGAGCAAAGAAAGGTAAGTTTGTTTTGTTTTCAATTTTCTATTGTTCTTGACAGCTTGAAATTTGGCTTTGGTTGATGTTCTTGTTGCATCATTTGGCAGCGTTTATGTTTGTAGCTTTCATGATTGAGATTGCTTGGTTGATAGCGCTATGATTTTTGGAGACTATTCTTGATAGTGCCTTTTGGGAAGCCTGTTCTAACCATTGTGCATAGGCTCTTATTTCTTCACCTTTGTGTGTGGAGATGTTTTGGAGGTTCAAGTTCTAAAGAGCTCTTCAATGTAATCCTTGTTGCACAAGTTTGCTTCACATGTTCCGAAGAGGATTGGGTGGACGTGAAGATAACCGTTTTGTTGTACCTCGTCATGGTCAAGTATTTTGGTTGTCAATATTCCTAGCTCAATTATGCTTAAGGGGGGCGGGGGAGGGGGGGGAGATGATGGGAGATGTGATATCTCAAGAATTTTTACAGGACATGTTGTAGTAATGATGATTGCTATAGAAAGTTGTTATCAAGATGTGGTGTCGAGATAATGCCACCTCCATATATCCTCCAAGTTGTGTTTAAGGGAGGATGTGAGAATATTTAATGTAAACCTAACTTGAACAGTTTGTTGGACCTTTGGAACCGCTTCATTTATGGTTAACCACTTTAGTGGTCATTGTGGTCCGACCCTTTGGATTCTTAGGGGCAAACCCTAAACCTATTTATTGGTGAGGCTCTAGCCTCATTTGGCGTGCACATTGTAGATACACAATGCACTGTGTTATTTGGGATCTTCCAATGAAGATGTGCTTCATTGTTTGAAGGTGTTTCTAAACACCATCATTCCACTCAATTACCATGGGCTCATCTTGAAACCCTAACATGTAAGAGAAATGTGAACTATAAATTCATCCAAATTAATATCTTGGAGTTCAAAGCTAGTTTATTTGGTATGTTTTCTTATTTCATAATCAAAGATAAATCAATGTAGTAGTTAACTAGACCCATTACTCTTCCATGCACAAAAAGTGTGCTCCTACAATAACAAAAGGAAAGGTATGTGCAAAAAGCATATTCATTGACAACTGATCTGATATTTCAAAATAGTATAGAATGCAAAATTAAATAAAAACCACAACCACTAAATGGCCATACCCCAAGCAAAGGTAGAATAAGCCCATAAATAGTGTGGCAGTACCCCAGAAAATTTGCATTTAACAATATTAATGTGATAATTATCCAACAATGTACTACAAAGAATATTGAAAGAGGATAGGGATATTAAAGCCCTCACAAATATTCTAGGGATTGAATTGTCCCAAGCGCAGGTGGAATAGGTCCATGTATACTGTTACCGCTCAAATTTCTGCACACAGGAGCATCAATTGATCATAAGAATATAACTTGACTTGATGAAATTCTAAGGTTTAAATTTCTCCTGCAAAGCTTCTCTTCCATATAGCATTCTTGGATGCAAGATACAACTGCAAAAATATTTGTATATCAGTTTCATTATTATAAACAACCATCATCAAATCTGCAAAGATGTGCTGTTCTTTTGTTTGTTGAATAGTGGGACAAAACAAACTACAAGCCATAGATAAATATGTATATGGACATTTGCTTCAGTATTGCCACACTGCAACTTCTGCAATCTGTTTATAACGTTATTGCCTTGAATTATGTTTCATTACATGCTTATAGACAACTCAATCAAATCTGTCAAGCACTACCCATTATGAGGCTTATAGAACAAAAATAGCAGCACAATCAGGAAAAAGCATCGAAGCGACAAAAAGATTGTGGAAAKTGATAATTATCAAATTTAGATGCACAAAAGATGAAGAAAGAAATGTCCAGAATTTATGAGATTGCTGTCCAAAAGACTAGCCTTTGAGTAGGAAGTTTTGACAAAGGGAGACAAAGAACATACATGCTGTGTAACTGTTGCAGATTTGCTATGTCATCACTTAGGAATCCCTTCAATCCTTGGTTGTCAAGGCCTCTGCAAAAGTTCAGACATATCAGATTTAAAGTATAAGTTTTTATTTTCACAATATCCTAGCATCTGAAAATTCCAGAACTTATTTGTAAATTTAATTTCAGTGAAGCTATTTTGTCAGTCTGTACTGCCTAAGTCAAGACCCAAAATGTGGACATCTACAAATATAATTTGAAGAAAAGGACTTCACTCTACCTAAAAATAATGTGTCCAACTAAGAATATTCCATATCATGTAAAAGATTGAAGCCATTTTAATATTTCTCTTTCAAGCAAAAACTTCATTGTGTATATATTGAAATTCCAAAATACACATGAAAGGGAGTTTGCACAGAACGTTTTCAATATACTTGCCAGTCTTTGATAAACAGATAAAAGTTTCAGAAGAAAATATTCAAAACGGAACCTAAGTTTTAGAAAAACGACAACTGACTGTCATATTTTAAGACTATTATGTTAAATTTGAAATCAACACTGAACATGGACCTCTCTTCGACTACCTACCAACCATAGAATACAGCTTTGTAAAGCACAAAAAGTCTCTGGCATTATGTTTCCTACAGCTGAATTTCTTTGTTTATTTCTTGTAAGTCACAAAGCTCTTGACATACTGTCAGAAAAGCTAAAAGTTTCCACTTATGTAGCATTTGAAGAAGACGGCTGAGTCTTCTGACTAATCCAGTATCTACTTGGCCTTCTGTCTTTTTTCAGTTATTGAACATAAACCATATTGTTGACCATTTAAAGGTTGTAAGGCTGGGAGAATCTTTCAAAAGTGCCAGAGTTATTTTTCCACCTACTGACAAAAAATGATGGATGGGTTACCCCTATTATTGCCGGCAATGGTTCAGGAGGATGTTAGAGCCTAGAACTCCAAAGGCACAATTTCTTCTAGCTTCGTCTCAGCTTCAGCAAGGACTTCCTGCTACTCAATACTCTAGGTATTGTCCATAACATTGTCTCATTACTTTATTTTTACGACATCATGCATATTTGTATTATTAAAAGCAGCATTCTATATAAGTAGATATGCAACTGCTTCTCTAAGGATAAGATACCATTGTGCCTTAAATTTGTGGTTGCTAAGCCTTTACACCAACCATTTTTATTGTGACAAGTGTATTTTAAACTTTAATGAAGCCAATTTTCTGACAAAAGAGGTCAGAGGTGGGAATTCATCCAAAGGAATATAACAAAGCTACTGCAACTCATCGTGTAACATCCACTAGGGAAAACTTGAGGCGTGTTGTTTATCTTGTGCATATACACCTTTTGTTTGTGAGTACGTCTCTGCAGACTTATTTTCATTTCATGAACAAAATTCTATACAGATTGGAGTTAATATACTTTCAGCAGACAGTTCATCTAATTTTCAGAATATGAAGAATAACCTACATGGAATTTGAAGAATTTGAATTGAATCTAATATTCAACAATTCAAAAAATACTAATCACTACAGTAATATAGAATTTTGGAACATTTGCTGGATGTCCAAGCAACTATTAGAGGAAGAATTGGGCTGAAGCACAATCAAAAAGTGAATTTGTCAATAATGTTGGCAAAAGATGACTTTGGAATCAAATTTATTGCCTGATATCAACAAGCTGCACTAGATTGTTAATTCCAGCAAACTCCAGCACAGAGTTAAGGTCTGTTAATTTTTASACCGAGGCAAGTGGTGTTCCTTAGGCTTGGTCTCTTTGCCTAGGGAAATGTGACCACTTTAAATGTGAACCCCTTTTATTTCATAAAGTGAAAGTGACTTAGGAAATAAAAKCTAAGTGGGTCTTTTATTTAAGTTGGGTGAATAAAATATTAAAAAGTGATTTTCATGTGCACTTTATTTTCCACCATTGATCTAATTCATTATGAGCCATTGGATCATGTGGACACCCAAAAGTCACGTTGGGAATATGGATGGTCAAAAGGAGAAAGAGACCATTAAATGTCTCTCATGAGTCCATTGAAAGAACACACACACTAGCATTCGCTGAAGAGAGAGAAGATTGAAGAAGAGTAGGAAGAAGATCATTTCTAGAAAAGAGTGGCATGAATTTCCATGCAAAGGTGGGCACAGAAATCAAGGCAAATACCAGCAATAAATGACCGCCATAACCAGTCCGTACAGTACAGTACAGTTTTCTGCACAGAAATCGAGGTGAATTCTACACAGAAATCGAGACATCCGTACAGCATTAATTGAATCTGTACGGTCATATGGATCCATATAGCCTGCACAGAAATTGAGGTCCATACAGTGTTGTCCGTACAGCATACGGAAATCAAGGAGGTTGTTGGCACGTTTTCCAAAGAAGATTGTCTTGGGAAAAGAGAGATAAGTTGTCTCTGTTGTGTATTTAATTTTGTGATGCAAATATAATTTCCAAATGCTTGAAATTTAATAAAAGAAGCTTCCCTCTCAGAAAAACAGGTTTCCCCCATCCTGGGGGGTTTTCCTAGGTCATTTTTGGACCAAAATTTCATGTGTACTTTGTTCATTTAAGTGCTGAGTTATTTCTGCATATAATTTCCAGTCAAAGAAGTTGTCTCTTGTGCTTCAAATTCAGCAATTTCATTTCCAGAATTTAAATAAATGTTATATGATGAATTTTATATCATGGGATGGGCATTAAACTATGGGAGTGATAAGGAGTGATTGAAACCTGATTGGGGACATCAAATTTCTTCAAGGTCAAGCTGAAAAAACAAAAAAATCAAGATTGCAATAATACAAATGTTCAAACCTGTGAAGAAAAGATTATAAGATGGTTTGCATGAACATTGTTAGTTTAGCGTAATGCCATATGGCAGGTGGCACACTTTAGAACCAATGTTCCACCAAGTTTCCAGGGCGTGGCAGCAGGGGAGCAGGGACATGCACATAGGGGATGTGTGGAGATACCCCACAAATTTTAGGGAACTTCATGGGGTTAGGGGGACGTCAGGGCCCCTGGCATAAGGGGGGGCCTGTCTCTAAAATTATTATAATAAAAAATCCCAACATAACAATTCATCCCGTGTAAATTCATCATTATGCATTGTAAATACTAAATTCAAAATTACAAACACGAATCACGATTCATCAATCACCATTGTTATTATCATTTATCATTTATCAGATTTGAATATTTATGGAGGTCATCTCTGAAATACCTGTAGGTGCTTTGACCTGCTTTTCAACATTTACTAGTTCCCCTGTTTTCCCCATATACACGAACACTTCATTTACAAAAAGGTTGAAACCAACAACTTTATTTACCCAGAACTGCTTACATGACTGTAAAGACAATACTATGGAAATAGGTTTCATATACAACAAAATACAGAGAAACCATAAAACTACACGTCCAAACTATGATAATTCCATTGCCACGTGGAATAGGCCCCTTATGCTGCTCACTGTCCTCTTAGGGTTTTCTGGAAAAAAATCGTGGGGGGTTCTGCTTTTCGGGAGGGGCGGCCACAAGCCCCCCATTTTGTGAAATGCATCCCACACATTGGCGAAATGTTCCGTTGTGTGTTTCGCCGAGTTTCACAAAATAAAGGGCATGGCAAACCATTTCGCCAGGCGCCCCTCTGACCTGGGGCATGGGAACTGTGGGGGCTGCGTCCCCAACCCCACTAGACACATCCCCATGGAACACTGTTTAGAACCCTTGAAGGTACATTTATATGACCGATTGTTGAGATATGACTAAACTGAATTTATTCAGCAAAGATATTGGAAAAAATGTTCGGTAATGCAGAAATATTTAAAGGACAAGTACAACAAACTTTAGTGTTTTGATACATAAGAAACTGTGAAATTCTTAGTTCTCCCTTCAAGAGGCAACAATGATAAAGCCAAATGGAACCACCACATCGCGGAAGAAATCTAATGGCACAATGACATGTAATATGCCACCAGAACGTTATCCTTAGCCTAGGACTAAGACGAAATCAAAGATGCAACCTTCCACAGATAACATGCAAGGGTCTACATCTTACTCTCAAAATGAAATTACTCTGCTTCGAAGTGTCCTGTATAGTAGAAACTTCCATTATCATAGTATTCTGAAGGTAGAGACCAAATTTTAGTGAAATCACCAACATGCAAGTCAATGGAATGGAAATGAATGCCATTTTGCAAGATCATTCTGCATACCTTTTATTATTACTACAAGTACAATGCTAGATAGATTGTGTAAGATGTCTAACATGATAACATTTCAGATTACTTAAGAAAATAACAGCTTGCTAGATCAATTCATTAATGGTCATAAAAAATGAGAGGGAACCAGTAGATACAATCCATCGATGAACCATGTGCTCTTTGTATGATCAAAATGGCAGTCAATTCCACTCCAGGGGTGTTGCTGAGGAACACAAGGATCACCATTCCATCCAAATCGAAGAGGGAGTCCTAAGGTATCCTTCAGTGCCCGCAAGGACCAAACTGCATCAGTTCAAAGAATAACAAAACTTAGACACTCAGTTTTACGATGAAGAATGTAGTTGCACATATTCTTCAGTTGAAAAGAGTATGTGCTTTACACAAAATAAGCATAATAATTGTACAGTCCTTTGAACAAACTTGCTTTGTAAAGTATTACAAAATAGAAAATGCATGTGAATCTCCTACTTGAAACCCATGGAAGCTTGTGGTAGTAATGTTCAATGTCATTTGTGGTCATTTGTTGGACATTAATAAAATTATCTGTTGGACATTAATAAAATTATCTTATCTTATCTAATGTCGAAATTGCGAGGTAAGTAAATCATCAGATGCACAGCAATAATACTTGAGATAGTTTATAAACAATATGGTCCACAAGAGAAGGATTCACTTCATTCCCACAGAAACAAACCATATAACCAATACCTACTGCTAGATTTCTTCCCAGAGTGCTTGAGACTGTGCATACACTACATAGATGCTCTGATGTTTGTCTATTTCATTTATACTTGAGCAAGGTCTAGTCGTAATACAAAGAGAGTAGACGATACAGGAAAAATAATTCTTGAAACATCTCTGGTGTTGTTGCCTCTAACATGACAGAGGCGGGCAGAATGCAAAAGTTTCCTTGCAAGATGAGTAAGTTTTATAACTTCACTCAACTTACCAATAGTTGAACAAACTCAGACTTTTGCACAGCAAAAACTTGTATAACTTCACTTAACTCGTAAGTTTTATAACTTATCTCAACTTATCATTTTGCTTCAGAAAAATCACAGCAACACTACATATAAAAACTTTATTGAGCATTTCAAATTACACTGGCCTCCATTGCCTAATAGTGTGCAGGCTTGCAGTCAACCCTAGAGGCTAGGGTTGAACACGTACTGACTCAAAGCTCCTGTGTTGTGCCCTGTTACACCATATATTGTACGGAGTGTCCGAGGACCAATTCATGACACTTTTCAGGATGACAAACCTTCTATCTATCACTTGTAGATATGAGGGGCATTTTTTTATTGCACATGTTATTTTGTGCCACCGTCATTGTTTACCTAACCCTTGGCCAACCAAGGGGGAAGATCACATGAAGGATCTTGGTGCTGAAATTTTCATTTTGGGCATGGAAATTAAAAGAGATCGGGCAAACAGGAAACTCTGGTTAAATCAAAGGAAATATGTCGAAACAATATTGCAGAGGTTTAATATGCAAGAATGTAGACTAGTGAGGGTTCCTATTCCTGTAGGTGTAAAGTTATCTGCAGATCAATGTCCCAAGATACAAGAAGAGGACATGTCACATGTTCCATATGCTAGTGCAGTTGACAATTTGATGTATGCAATGGTCTGTACTAGACCGGACATTGCACATGTAGTGGGAGTTTTGAGCAAGTATATGTCAAAACCAGGGAAGGAGCAGTGGACAACAGTAAAAAGGGTTTTCAAGTATTTGCATGGCACTACTAGTTATGGATTATGTTACCAAGGAAGACCAAAATTGGATAGAGTGTTAGACATACATGGGTTCGTTAATGCAGACTGGGCTAGAGATCTAAATCACAGAAGATCTAGAAGTGGGTAT
>JASDQU010362450.1:0-11718 GCA_032191745.1 Picea mariana
AATCTATCCTCAACTCTCAAACCTGTAGCCATGACTAAAATCCACTCAACTGAAACCCAAAATAACTCTGCAATCCCCAACCTGCTGAAAACAAATTTCTGCCCTCTTATCCGCTGTCCACACTACTGCTGTCCCGAAACAGTGAAAATTTCAGCGAACCAACTTTTGCAAATTTAGTGTTTTACTCACAGCCAACCAAGCTCTGATACCATGTTGATTTTTCTGAGTGTTTTCTCACTTCTGCAATTTATCCCAATCCCGGTTTCAATCACTCCTTATCACTCCAAATGTTTAGTGCCCATTCCCAATATTAATGAAATTTGCAGACATTAATATGCATTAAATATTAAAATGACATTTGACTGAAACACATGAAATAAATGATCTTTTCAATGGCTGTCTTAAAACTCAGAAATTAAATCAGCAAACACACATTTAATGACACAATGAATTTTGGTCAATTGACTCTGGAAAAACCCTAGTGTGGTGAAAACCAGTGAGAGAGAGGGAGTTCTTCTTATTTCTTCAATTTCTGGAAATTACATATCAGCAAAAATAAAACCAACAGCATTTACTTATCTCTTCCCTCGATTTCTATGCTTGAAATTTACTGGAAGAAACCCAACACAACCACCTCGAAATCTGTGCACAGACAGCCGTATCGTACGGACTGTCCCAGCATTAAATGCTGTACGGATACCTTGAAAAACATGCCCAGAATTTAGTTGCTGCTGTACGGCGGCCGTACGACCTGTACGGATCAATAAATGCGCCCTTTCTTCTTGGAAATCATGCCACTGTACGGTCTGAACAGGTACAGCAAATTCGGCCATACCAAATCTATACTGTACGGATTTTCCTTGCTGCTGATTTACCTCGAAATCCGTGCCCTGCTTTGCCTTGGAAATCGTGCCACTTTTCTGCTGCTAACTCTTCTTCAAAAAATGGAAACTTCTCCTTCTCTTGCTCTCTCTCAATCTCTCAATCTCTCTTGGAAAGAATGACTTCTCATTTGGTATTTTTCCTCCTTTAGAATCCCTAAGTGACTTTTTGGTTTCCCTTTTGATCCAAGGGCTCACATTGCCCAAGATCAACGGTTGAAATTAAATGCTCCATTAATATTCACTTTATTTAATTTCACTCACCCAACTTAAATAAAAACCCACTTGGTGCATTAAGTTCCTAAGTCACTTTTCACTTTCTAATTTAAAGTTCACTTTACCACTTATAAAGTGACTTTATGAAAAAGACCCACTTTTAAGTTGTGGACCACATTCCTAGGTAAAAGTTTAAAAACCCATAGGAACCACTTGTCCAAGGTACAAATCTTCATTAAAATTTAACATTACATTTGGCCCTTTTGGCACAAGTAGCCTAAACATACGAGGGTTATGAAATGCCAAATAACCATGAATTATGCAACAAATTCATGATAAAACTGTTAGCTTTTGGGATTACTCCAAAAGTATTTTCACCTTACTAGGAGAACATTATGTCTCCTAGCTCCTTGGCGATGCTTCATGGGCATATGGATGGTCTAGTTTGGGTGGATGATTGACCTTTGTTAGAGTGCTAGCATGTCACCCTTACCTAGGACGTTGTTCCCTTGATCGACATGTGGACTAACCCATTGGGTGCACACAATGGGGGAGTCGGTTGCTCGATCAAGAGAGGTACCTACCTAGGAGGAGGAGCGTTGGGCACTTGGAGGAGGGCACTTAACCCTTGGAGTTAGGGACCATGTGATACACATCTTGGAGGTTGGATACTTGACTTGAGGATGCTTGGATTGAGGAGAATACTTCATGGAGGTTGGTGATGGACTCAGACACATATGTGGAGGAGGAGCATTGTAGCTTTATGACCACATTGGCATACATGAGAGTAGCATTGGGCACATGAGAGGGCATGTGGTACACAATCAGGGGTGGAACACTTTGCATGAGGACACTTGGATAACGAACCATCGTGGAAGAGGGATTGTTGGACTAACGTCTCGTTGGATAGTACACCATCGTGAAGGAGGGGCATTGAGCCAAAGATCATGACTTGGATGGCTTTTCACTTTGGGAGTTGGATTGTCCCTAGTTTGAAACATGTGCATCCTTCTATGGTAGAGTGCTCCAGGTGGGGTTTCCTTGTTGGTTAATTGTATGGACACATGTCCTTATTTTATGTTAGCCTCTCTCACCTACTTGTATATATAAGGGAGGAGAGAGCTTTTGTATTCATTCATCATCATTGTACTCTTTTTTGTACTTGTCTTGGAGACACAGGGAACCGAGCTTGACGCTAGGGTTCATGAGGAAATCGTAGGAGATAGATGGTAGGGTTCACGAGGAAACCCTAGGAGCTAGACGCTAGGGTTCATGAGGAAACCCTAGGAGAAGATAAGGGTAGAGGAACGTCATGGATGTTCTTGGAGAGATTGCTCTTGTGTGATGCTAGGGTTTGCTCTTGTGATGACAAGGGTTCGTGCTATACATGTAAACCCTAGAGAAGAACATGATGTTGATGATGATGATGGTTCTTATGGCTCTTGTTGTGGCACTAAGGTTTCTACCCTAGTAGAAGACATGTAAATTAGAGCTAACACCTTGCATGATTTTGGAGCCTTATTCTTTTGGGATGTAAGGCTAGGGCAATATCATGGAGTTCTTGATGATCGATGGAAATCTTGGTGCTTGTGATGATAAGAGTGGAAGACCTAGGGTTTGAGGATTCAAACGCTAGGATGGACATATAGATTTGGAGGCCATCATTAGAGTTGTTTTTCCATGTACTTCTGTGATGCAACATGGCTAGGGTTGGAAAACCTTAAGGAAGACAACTATGCTAGTGTGGAGAGCTTGTGTGATACAAGCTTTTTGTTGAAGCCAAGGAGGATTTGCTGGTGTTGATGCTTGCTTGTTGGAGATCTTTGGTGGTGGCTAGGGTTTTCATTGTTTTCCCTAGCCATGGTTTTTGGAGAGCTTGAAGATTGTACTGACATTATGATCAAGTCGTGGTATGTACATGTACTTCATTCTTATATATATATATATATATATATATATATATATATATATATATATATATGAAGCTTCCAGCTGTCCAATACTTGTGTAATTGCAGATATGATTTCCAACTATCACCGTCTTCATGATTTGGTAACTTCCAACACTTGTATGTCTTGCTGATTTGACATAAGTTAAGGGTAAATTGTTAAGTGATTTGACAAACATCTTGAAGATAATAGGGCATATTTACTGCTGTAAATTTTGTTGTAATAAAGTGAATTTGAAATTTGGTTTATGCTTGGAAAAGTCTGTCTTAAGGCTCGAAACTTGTTGGCATATGTTTGCTTAAGTTAGTTTGTGGGATTTGACCAACCGCTAATAGCCATGGGCATGGCGGGAGGTACAAATGGTATTGGAAATGACACAACAAGCACAATTATGCAGAAATAAGCAGAGATTGATGAGGATAGTTGTAGTGATTTCTCTCCAAGGTAGTCATTAGGTCTTGGGAATATATTTGATTTTAAGTTGTGTGATTCAAAGGGATGTACTGATCATTTCAACTGTGGAACTAAGAGCCTGACCCACTTGGTGACCCTCTTGATTTACAGATCTCGGACATTAAAAATATGTAAGAGGAAATGAGAGAACAACAAGCCTTGTTTAAATAGGAAAACAAGACATAATGACAAACCCTTAACTGTTGGGTACAAGTGGTTTGGAAAACAGAGCAACCCCCCCACTCACTGAAGTTGAGAAGGTTGTAGTTAAATGAGGAATGCCTCCATTGGACCATGGAATTCAAACGCAAAGTGTGAGGGCTTCCCCCCCTTGTGGCCCTGTTGGACCCCCTTCAACAAGCTACCTCTTTTCTTCATGACACTTTGGACCCAAAGGATCTAGAGCTTGAAAGGACATGGATGGGTGCCAACTCCACACTCTTCCTCCATTTTCGGACACTTGGTGACCATCTCAAAGCTCTTCGGGCTAAGAGATGACTAACCTCCCTCCCACACAAGATCTTCCTTGATGTTGACCTCACTACAACCCAACTTGCAGAACTCAGACAGTCTAGAGATTAGGTCACACTAGCCAGGAAAGAAATGAAGTGGGCAGTTATCTTGGATCTCAAAGTGGTCATTTGTGACCCCCCCTCTGTAGGGTGGGACCGTCCTTGGGCTAAACGATGGGTTCGTTAGGGTAGGGGGGTCTCTTTTGACATCTCCATCGGTTGATGGAACTATAATGGGGCATTTTGGTCCTCGCCAGGCACACTTTGCGACTTGGTGGGCTCTTGTGACCTCCTTTTTCTCATTGAGACACATTCGAGTCCAATCCAGACACCACTCCCTATCCACAGGTACCATTGAGTTTGGGCCTGTCGACATGAGACTTGTTTCAACAACATCAGAGGCTCTAGTGGGGTCGCATATCTCATCTGCGACTCTCTCTAGAGAAAGGTCTCAATAGTGGCCTCATATGATCATGATAGGTTCTTATGGGTTTGGATCCATAGGAGTGCCCTCCCACCTTAGGATATTTACATTGTAGTCTGCTATTTTCCCCCAACCTCATCTTACTTCACACTCCATAGAGACTCTGATGGGGATCCCTTGCTTGACCTCTACGCTAACATATCTCCCTACTCCACTCTCGAGGTGGTCATTCTTTTGGGGGACTTCCACATATGTACCAAAGACTCATAGATATTGCTACATGTCAAATCTGAGGATGTACTTCGCCTTCAAGAGATAGAGCCATAGACCATGGGACTTCACAGCAGCTTGGATGACAGGGGGGACTACTCACACGATATGGGAGCCACCGTTTACAACTCGAGGAATCCCACGATTTACTACTCCTGAATGGTTTCCTTTGCTACCAAGGGTCAGGGGGCTTCACTTGCTTCTCCCATAGCAGGGGGTTAACGTGGTGGACTACATCTTGTCCAACTAGGACCTCCTCCTGCATCTCCAACATTTCCTTGTAGCCCTCTTTCCTTTGGCAGACAATGCTCTTCTCACCTTCTTCCTCATGGCCTCACCCATCCACCCCCTCGCTCCCTTGCCTTCCCCCCCACATCGCTATCTTTTTCAACAGAGAGTATGCTAACACCTAGACCACCCTTCTTAAGGAACTTCTCACCCCTGTCAATCACTTCATGTCACTAAGCACAACCATAATCAAGTACGAGACTCTTTTCAGGGTTTTAGGGGAGGCGATTCTTGACTCCTACCCCCATTCCATTTGACAACACACTCATACACCTACACCTGGCTGGCTCCTATCCCATGAATGGTTGGTTCGATGAGGAATGCAAAACTCTCCATTGGCACTTCCGCTTCACCTTCACACATGACCCCCATCTTTCCCTCGCCTTTCTAAAACTTACGATCACGTCCTATGTAAGAATCTACTGTTCCTCTCACTAAGGAGAAGTGAGCTGTGCACAACCCTTCGCTACTCCCCCAAAACTTACTAGCATGCCCTCTTCCTCAAACATTGTGCTCTCCCCCCAGATTTGGACCCCCAGGCCATGTTCTCCAGTAGGACCTCCCTGTACAACATACTCAGATAGCTCCCCACTTGTATCCCCTCCCCCCATCCTTTATTCCATCTCTTCTTTGAAAGAGACATTAGGAAAGCAACCGGGGTTATGAGCACCAACAAAGCAGTTGATAAGGAAGGCCTCCAGGCCGATTTCCTCAAGTACGACATCCATTCTGGTGACTCACACATTGCTGACTTATTCAACACACTTGGTTTGCTATGGTTTCCCCCACTCTTGGACCAAACATATCATTCACCCAATCCATAAATCGGAGACCAATTTCGATTCAAGCAACTACTAGACTGTCATGGTTGGGCACAAATTATCCAAACTATATGCCACAATCTTGCATTTGTGGCTTTTTGATGAGTTGGAGAGTCACCACCTCAGGGCCATAGGGTAGGTTGGTTTTTTCCAGGAGTACTAGATGACCGATCACATCTTCACACTCAAAGCCATTATCGAGGAGGCTTGCCACTGTTCTTGGAAAGTCTTTTGTTGCTCTATGGAATTTTGGCAAGCATTTGACACAGTATTGAGAGAGGCTCTATTTCAGAGGCTCTGTGATATTGGCATCTTGGAAACCCTCCCTGCCACCATCATGCGACTGTATAAGTTGGTCCTTGGTTGTCTCCATCCATCACATAGCCTCTTTGACTTCATTCAGAGTATGATTGGGGTCAAGCAGGGGTGACCCCTCTCACCTGCCCTCTTTTGGATCTACATTGATGAGCTAGAGTCATTTCTCAATGAGCACATTTAGGAGGGTGATGGTTTCCTTCTTCATTAGGTGTTGATTTCCCTGCTCTTTGCTGGGGACTTGATCCTACTTGCCTCCACACCTGAGGGCTTACATAGACAAATTGATGACCTAGTTGGTTTTTGTGACCTTCAATAGTTGATGGTCAACTTGGGTAAAAATAAGGTTATGATCTTTAATGCATCGAGGAGCTTTCTCAAGAGCATGTTGAGGCTCTTAGGAGCGCTATCAGGGAGAGCAAGCCTTCAAAGAAGTTTCCAAACTTTATGGCACTAAAGAGTAACATCATTGAAGAGGCAACATACCAGTAGGTATATCAGGATGCTGTGATGAAAGATGATGTGTGGGAGATTGTGCTAGGATCAAAGGGACTACCAGTTTCGGCCTCCAGGTGGCTCTTCCAGAAGCAACTTCCTCGCTAAGAGGGAGTGTTGATGTTTGTAGCATCAGATAGGTACTTCTACACAGGTCTAGTGTCAGATGTTGGGAAGTAGTCCAAAGGACCTTTCAAAAACTTTGGAAATTCATTTTAATTAAAGGAATTATCAAAATGAATGACTTTTTAATTGTTGAGTTAGGAAAAGTTTAATAAAATGTATTTTAATTACATTAGTGATTTAGTCTTAATCTCAACCATTGATCTCAAGTGAGGTGAGATCTAATCTCATTCATCAATCACTTTGGAGATTAGGGTTAGGGACTCAACTCAATGTTATAAAAGGAAGCCAAGGTAAAAGGAGAAGACACACAAAGTAGCAATGTATCTATTGGAGTTAGTGACGCATAGAGAGAGCAAAGGACTTTTGCTCATTGAGTGCTTGAGACACGAAGGACCATGACTCAAGGGGATGTCAGCAAGGGTGAAGAAGGATTTTCATGTAAAGATCAACTCAGTCCAAAGGTGAAGGAAGCAAGTGGCCAACAACAGTAACAGGTACAACTTCAGGTACAGGCTGTACATAGCTTCAGGCAATGTCGTACGCATTGTACAAGTTGTGTAGGGCGTGAGTATGCGTCGCATAGGCGGTTCAATCTGTGGGTACACGCCGAACTGGTAGTGCAAGGAACGGGTACAGAGTGTCAAGGGCATGGTATGCACTGAACAAAAGGCTTGGGTGCGTATACGCTTTGTACAAGCAAGACAAGGAGCATACAAATTCGTATAGTCAACGACAGAGATGCTGGGCAACAAATCAGGCTGTCAGGTTTTGCTGTAATTTTTGTTTCTTTTCTCAGTGGGCAGATTTTCCCAGTTTGGGAGCCCTTGTAAGCTTGGAGTCATTATTAATGAAAAGCTGATTTGAAGGGTAGAAAACTTGGTATGTATGTGTGCTTGTGTGAAATTTGGTTTTCAGTTGCTTCTGCTGATTTGTTTAGTTCTAGTTAATTATTCAGTGAATATGTTTTATTTTGTGAGCTGCAAATTTAATTTTCAGCAAGGAAATCACAAGGAAATAATTTATCTAGGCAGTGGATTAGAAAATTTACACACATAATGTCAAAACATCCTCCCATGTTTGAATCAAAGTCTCCTGTGATTTTTCTTCCTTGCTGCTATAAAAATACTCCGATATTAGATTAAGCAACAAAGAAATTTTTGGCGGCTCCAAAACAAATTTGCAAACAAGCTGCCCTCTTTTTCTGCCATTAAGAACACTTTTGCATGTTAAGGGTGTTATCGCACAATCTGTAGTTTGGGCAAAGCCCAACCCAATCCATAGATGAGTGACAACTATGAGAGTACCTACCCATTGTCACCTTAGATAGACACTCCCTCGCTTTAGTGATGATGAAATCGCCACAAGGGGGGAATCCTGGTGACCCTATGGGGATTGAGATGGAAAGTGTGAGAATGATCGATGGACACCCCTATAGGTCAAGATTGGAGAAGGAGTCTTGGAGAATGGTTGCCAAGTGTTGTGTACCTGCAAAACAATGTTAGCCCTGCTCGGAACAAGACAAATGATAGATATACAAGCCTTAAACCAAAGGGAATCAAGCAAGAAACCTTGCTGTCCCAAATTGCAATAGTATATATATATATATATATATATATATCAGCAACAAATGATAACAATAGCTGCAAATTTGACCATCCAAAATCTAGTACAAGGTATCAGAAATAAAGCTAGCAATGACCAGTCAAACTTCCAATGGTTAGGGCAGACTTTGGTGGTATCAAGGGCTGTTTATTAGGTGTTATCAGCAAGTTATTGTGATAGCCAAATGGCTGTAGCAAAATATTGCTACATAAGCAAAATCTAACCACTAAAATCAACAAACAATCCACCCAAAAGATAGCCATTGACATGTAGGTTAATTATGGCAGCTTGCAAGCAAATTTCAATGGTAGAACAGTGAGCAATGAAAGTGTTTAGATGAGTTTGCTGCAACCCTAATGACTGTAGCATTAATTTGTAACAACAAAGAGAATTACTTGTCTAAGCAAGATGCCTCTAGGGCACAATAAAGCTTATAGCATGTGAAATAGATTCCAATTTGAACAAATGCAATATCTCAATTTTTCACATATACCAATGCAACGATTTTATATTTCCAATGCACGTAGATTAGTGCCTTATCAATTAGGTTAATGGAGTCTCTTGTGTGAGAGCTAGGGTTTGTTACTTCTCTAGGGCTGTAAGCCCTTTTACTCCCTAGAGAAAACAAAACCTAGCAAGGTAAATCTAGGAGGGTGTAAGCCCTTTTACTCCTCCTAGCAACCTTTGCAAATATTTTTTTCAATGATAAAATGATTGGTCTTGGTGGAGGGTGTATGCCCTTATACTCCTCCGAGGGTTTACACCAAAATAACCTTGAAACAAGAAGAAACAACAACAATATGCAGAAGCTTCCTTACCAATTCCAAGAGATAGCAAGTAAAACCCTCATCTACCAAGAATATTCCACCACAATAACAAGAACAAAGCATCCAAGAGATAGCGCTAGCCTTCCTTCCAATAGACAAGTAATAAGCATCTGCAACAGCACAAGAGAGAGAGATATTGATTTGCCCAAGTAGGGCGAAAATTTCAGCCAAGAGGTATGTAATCCTCAAGTGAGTTATGTTAAAATGACTAAGGGGTGACCTCTATTTATATGAGGTCACCTAAAACTCTTTTGTCCACTTTTTGAAAAGTCGACATCAAATTAGAGAGGCCGACCTCCTTATTTGTCTTTCTAAACAATACATTTTACCAAATTAAAAAAAGTACAATGAAGAAAGCCTTAAAAAGATGACATCACTCCCTTAGGAGGTGATTTAGGGGCATAAAGAGCAAAACGTTGAGCTTGTTGAGGAAGTCGTTAGGCCTCCCAAGGCCAAATGTCAATGTGCTAGTGTCTTCCTTCAACAAACATGCCATATCATCATCAAACACCTTGCACCACCAAACCCTAGCCTTCTAAGTGATGATGTCATGCCCCAAAAGTGAAGTGTATGGCCTCCTATTAACCCCTACATTTTCACCCTTGAAAATCTTGAGGGTTAAGAGCCAGCATGCAACAGTTTGGTTGGCATACTGAGATTTTCCCAGGGTTTTAGCATTTATGTTGAGCAGGAGGTTGGTTCACACACGAGGCATGTAGATGATTAGTACAGGGTTTTTTAGTTCAGAGTCACAGTCTACTTGGTTTCCATGCATTTTTGAGAGAGAGATGTATACATACATGTGTTACTACTTTTTAGGAGGCACGGTTTGAGTGGGTCTCCTGACAGTTTGGGGCAGTTCAAAGCATAGAGTATGAGTCCTTGCAGGATTCTAGGCCCGATGACACTTTTTCGGGCGACATGCTGGAACTTGCTATTTTTGGCAGGTTTTGATCCAGGCCCCAGATTCAGATTATGAGAGCGCAATATTGATCCTTGAGGCATCCATAGTCCTTTTGACCTTTTTCCGGATGATGTCACCCAGATTACTATTTTTAGTAGGTTGAGCATCAAGGCCCGCATGACAGTTTTGATTACATATTCGGATCCCTTGCAGAAAGACAAGATTAATGAGTATAAAGTCAAGGGTATTCATACGACTTTCTATTTTTGGCAGTATTTATGTGGCAGTGTCATCCAAGTCATCTAGGATGATGTGGAAAGTTTTCTAAAAATAGGACCAAGATCCTAGGATGATGTGGAAAGTTTTCTAAAAATAGGACCTGTTATCGCACGGTTTGTAGGAGGGTTTAGATAGCTTGAGTCAAGGCTTTAAAACCGGCGTAACAGGAGCTTCCCCACCCACTGTCACCTCGATGGGGGGCTCTTTCTATTTAGGAGGGCTGGTCCAAGGGAGACGTCCCTAAGCAATCTGGGTTAATGAAAGGCTAAAGGGTAATGGATCAAGTTAAAGAAGTTCCCTTTCACAGATTGCTGCCCAAATGAGATAGTCAAGGAGAAAGATCCACTGATGATGCACCTGTTTGCGAGACAAGACAAATATAATAGAAAGTGTGCTTTGCAGTGGGTTAGTACTTCATAAAATCAATGACTATCTTTCAATACATATGTAAGCAAATGATTAATGCTATTATTGACGAAGTCAATGATGGCTAAGCAAAGATTAATAACTTATATCACTTCTTCAACAAAGCATAAGAGACAATAAGCATTTATGTTCACAATTAAAACCTTGTATTAATTCTCAATGCAATAACTATCTCAAATCAGCTCACATACAATATGTTGCTGCGTCAGCTATACTATTTCTGCTACAGGTATGACGTCAGCTTTAATCCAAGGGTCAAAATGAAAGACAAAGAGAAAAAACGTTTTGGCAAATAAACTTACAGATGCAATCAATGACTCAATGTCTATCAAAATAGGTGAGAGAAATCACAACGTTGCAAGCATAAGTAAGAGATCTACACTATGTGACGTCACCTATATAAACTTTGTTGTCTGCAGGTTAGCTAGCCAAGGAGTGACGTTTTGACAAATTCAACCAGCAAAAGGGCAAATAAACTCCACGGCTATGATGAGAAGACTAGGCCGCACCTTTCTATCCAAGCACAAGTGTAAAACTAGCAGGACGTCATCTCATTAGGGTTAGTTCAAAACTAGCTAGGGTTAGATGCTAGGTTAGTTAGGGTTTCAATTTGAAGGTAGTTTGAGAAGAGTTTAAGGCATAACAAGCTTCAAAAGAGTTCTTAGACTAGTGCCTTGGGTTAATGGGGTCAAATGAAGTAAGGCTAATAGCTTGGGAGGCTTTAACTCAAAAAACAAGAGAATTAGGGTTTGGTGGTGTTGCTATGGCAAGGCCATCAAACCAAAACCCTAAGGAGAAAAAGGCTTACCTAGGTGTAGCTATGGCTAGGCCTAAAGCTTTCTCTTCTTTCTTTGAGACTTGTTTGACAAAACGGCTAGCTTAGGAGCATAAATCTAGGGCTGAAAAGTGTTGCTCCATACAAGGCTTTTC
>JASDQU010362450.1:12817-23102 GCA_032191745.1 Picea mariana
AGATCTGAAATCTGTGTTTTAGTCTTGTAGATCTATTGTTATGTTCAGATCTGTTCATTGCTACATTGGATCAGAGTACTATCTTTAGATCTGAGTTTATATTCATATGTGATCAGAGTTTTCTCTTAAGTTGTTGCTGTCCTTCTTAGATCTACATTCTATGTGTTCTCTCTCTGATTGAGTTACAGATCTAGTTATTTTGATCATTGAAATTTAAAAGAGATCACTGTTTTGCAATTTTACTCTAAATCTAACATGGTATCAGAGCTCAGGGTGTGTTCAGAGCTCAGTTCTTTAGTTCGTGAGCTCACACAGGTCCAAGGATTCAAGCTTTATACAACTCTGTTCTAAGTTTTCTGTTTTGAAAATGTTTTCCATTTCTGTCAGCCCTAAAGACAAGTTAAAAGGAGCTTGGTAGGGCAGCTTTCAGAAGAAATCAATCTAAGAGAAAAGTCATTGGAGGACAGCTAAGAGAATCCTAAGATGAATTAAAGATTCATTGAGTTGGGGACTTGAATAACAATCCAGAGTTAATCAAACATATAGATTCTAACTAGCTTGGGTGTGCAGACATTCAAAAGTACACATCTAGTTTTTGCTTTGTGTCTGTTTATCTATTGTAACTTAGAGTAGTTTTGTAGCTACGCACAGTTGCTTTATCTTCGACAAAGGTCCAATACAAAGGCACAATGAATGAAACATGTTAAGGAGAAAAGACAAATTGCTAGAAGAGATTGGTTTAATACAAAAACTATTGTTTGTTCTTGTGATCACCAAGGTGACATACAACATAGGCAGAATGCAGTGCTTCATCCGAAGAGTCAGCATATGCACATGTTCACTATTTGAATCAGTTATGCGGGGAAGGTAAGATTCAGTAGGTATCACAATACGTCTAAGCAAGTTGCTGATATATTCACCAAATATTTGAGGAAAGATAAGTTCAATCAATTCAAAGCAATGTTGAGTATGAAAGAAAATAAATTCTTTAAGGAGGAGGAGCAGTGTAAATGTTAATGAAAAATCTATGAATGGTCAAATTGAGCATGCAGATGTTGATGAAACGTATGCTGTATCGCACAAGTGCAACTAAAGTGTATAATCACACAAACCTTAACACATAATCATTTGGGGATTCAAGCAAGTGTTATTGACCTAGATTCTACAGTTGGGTTAGTTATGATTTGCACACTTTGATTTGTTGTTAAGAGTCAAAGTTGATATCCAGAGAACAAAGGTCAGGCCTAACTACTCTCAAATATGTAACCCAAACATTATTAGGTCATTAAGAAAGTTATTACAGTCAGACTTAACCATTGTGCTTCATTTACATACATTGTACATGGTTGTTCATCAAAGAGGTCGTTGAGTATGGTCAATAGGCTAACATGTTAATTGATATGTAAATCAATGTCTTCTCCTTCCTTGAATGATGTGGATTTATTTCTTGAGACCAAGGATGGAGTCCTTGCGAGATTTCAAGAATTTAAAGCTCAGGTTGAGAACCTGACCGGGAGGAGGATCAAGGTGTGAGATCAGATAATGGACGAGAGTATACCTCCAAGGATTTCAGTGATTTCTGTATTGAGGCAGGGATCAAGAGGGAGAACACCATTCCTTATAACCCTCAACAAAATGGGGTTGCAGAGAAGAAGAACAAAACCATCATTGAGGCAACCAAAGCGATGATACATGATCAAAATCTACCTATGATTTTGTGGGCAAAAGCATCCATGACAACAGTGTATGTTCACAACATCAGTCCTCTTTAGATTTTGAAGAACATGACTCCCAAAGAAGCTTTCACCGTAGTGAAGCCTGAGGTTGGACACTTCAGGATATTTGGGTGTCCAATATACTTTCATATACCCAAGGAGAAGAGTTCCAAGCTAGACCCTTCAAGCAGAAAGGGTACATTTGTAGGGTACAATGAATCTTCAAAGGCATAACGGATCTACATCCTTGGTTAGAGACAGATTGAGGTGAGCAGAGATGTCATCTTTGAGGAAGAGATAGCCTTTCGAAGATCCACAGAATCTCAGATGGAAATTGAGAGCGAGACAATATCTTCTCCCCCTTCAGCAGTTCAGAGGGAGACAATCATTGATCCAGTTGATCTCGTTGCTCCAGTTGATGTTCCCAGAGACATTATAGTAGGCCACAAAAGGCCTGCCTGGGCTTGATAGAATCTGCAGAAGGCAAAGGGACATGCAGCTCCTCGAGGCACATTCCAAGAGAGCAAGAAACCACAGAGGTTTTCGAGCTACATTTCAGCCATGAGCCACAATATTGATACTGAGCCTTCTTGTCATGGAGAAGCAACAAGACATGTATGGTGAGATGCCATGACAGAAGAGTATCAGTCCATCATGAAGAATGATGTGTGGGATATTGTTTCGAGATCAGAAGGGAAGTCTGTAGTGACTTCCAAGTGGATCTATAAGATCAAGCATGCAGCTGATGGAAGTGTTGAGAAATACAAAGCGAGATTTGTGGCCAGAGGATTCTCTCAGGTGGAGGGAATTGATTATGAGGAGACATTTTCTCCTGTAGCCCGATACACTTCCATCCGTACGATCATTGCCCTAGCTGGATCCATGGGTTGGAGACTACATCAGATGGATGTAAGGACAACCTTTCTCAATGGTGAGATTGAGGAAGAAGTTTACATCGAGCAGCCAGAAGGATTCGTGACACATGAGCAAAAGTCTCATGTGTGCAGGTTGAAGAAAGCCCCCTCTATTGACTAAAGCAGACACCTCGTGCTTGGTAAGAGAAGATGGATGGATTCCTGATGAGTTTGGGCTTCAACAAGAGTGTTGCTGATCCAAACCTATATTATCACATTGTTGGTGACGAGTGCCTGATTTTGGTCCCTTATGTTGATGATTTATTCCTCACCTGTTCAGAAAGTCTTATTGCTGAATGCAAGCGTGCATTGACTTCTAAATTTGAGATGAAGGATCTGGGAATGATGCACTACTTCTTGGGACTAGAAGTATGGCAAAGGACTGATGAGATTTTTCTGAGTCAAGGAAAATATACAGTGGAGATATTGAAGAAATTCAGTATGATAGACTGCAAATCCATGCCTACACCGATGGTGATGGATCTGAAGAAAATGAACGAGGATTCTACTGATTTAGGTGAGATTGATCCACATCTTTGCCGACAGTTGATTGGATCATTGATGTATCTGGTTAACACCAGACTTGATATATGCTATGCAGTGAATGTACTTAGTCAGTTTATGAGTCAGCCGAGACAGACTCACTGGATAGGAGCGAAGCATGTGTTGAGATATCTATGAGGCACAGTTGGATATGGCCTGAGATATGCCTTCGGTGTAGACATGATATTGCAGGGATATGCCGATGCAGATTGGGCAGGGAGCGCAGTGGACCGAAAGAGCACATCCGGTTGTTGTTTTACCTTGGGGTCTGCCATGGTTTCCTGGTGCAGTAGGAAACAAATCTCTGTAGCTTTGAGTACCGCAAAAGTAGAGTATATTGCATTGTGTGTGGTAGTCTGCAAAGCAATGTGGCTTCGCAAGCTCCTTGCAGATTTATTTGGTCATGAGATGGATTCCACTATTATTCATTGTGATAACCAGAGCTGTGTGAAGCTCTCAGAGAATCTTGTGTTTCACGATAAATTGAAACACATTCAGATCAAATACCATTATATTAGAGATATGGTGCAGAGGAAAGCAATACACGTGCAATACCTTTCTACACATGAGCAGGTTGCAGATGTCTTCACCAAATTGCTTGCCAGGACGAAGTTCGAGTACTTCTGTGAGAGACTTGGCCTGGTGGAGAATGCCTCCCTAGCTGAGAGGGAGTGTTGTTGATTGCAGCTTCATGAGACATCCTCCAAATCATTCTTCTCTAGACTAGGTTGAGACATCTGTGTGAGGAAGCCCAAGTGTTGGGTGTGCCCATGTGATGGGTGTGCGTCAGACTTTGGACCGAGTTGTGATGACGTGAGGTCTGTTGCTTTGTACTCCTTTGGACTGAGTTGAGTCAGCTTGAGATGGTCTTTTGCCTTGTACTCCTGTGGACTCAGTTGAGTTGGCTTGAGATGGTACTCCAGATGGTTCTCTTGTGGACTCAGTTGAGAGATCTGTTGAGTATGACGTCCCTGTGGCTGAGCACAGGTGGACGTGTCCCTAGTGGCTGAGCACTAGTGGACGTGTGAGATCCTTGCTATATTGTCTGAGAGTAAGATTTACTTGTAACCCTAATTTGTGATGTAAACGGTACAAGTCGGCCCCACCATATGTGAAAAATAATTAATATTTATGTAATGATTAATTATATTACCGAGTTATTGAGGTCGGTCCTATTGTGTCAAGAGACACACCTATTGCTGTGTCTAGTCTTGTATAAATAGAGGTGAATCCCCATTGAGGATTACACACTCTCACTTGTCATTTGGAAATTTCAGACCCACTTGTACGGCTGAAGTGCGCACCTCTCTTGGGCGCAAGATTTGTTGGTGATTTTATTTTTCCTTTGTGGGCCATTTTCCCGGTAAGGGAATCCTTGTATGCTTGGATATTATTTAATGAAAAACATATTTGAAGTGCAGAAATTTGCTGTGCATGTGTCATTGTGAGATTGGTTTCCATTTTGTTTTCATTATTTAATTCCTATTAATTATTTCAGCAAGTGTAAATTATTCAGCGAGCTGCAACTATTTATTTCAACAAGGAAATCACTAGGAAATAATTTATCTAGGATTGGGATTAGAAAATTAATATGGTATCAGAGCACTAACTCTGAAGAAGAAGCCGATTTCAGAAGATTTTTGTAGATCTATAAATCAACAGGGTCAATTCCACAATAGTTTGAACTTTGACCAGATCTAGAAATGTTAGCAACCAGTCTCAGGTTTGAAGATCGGTTGGATGTAGCATCTAACTTCCTGTCCTGGAAAGCAAGGGTTACTTTGCTTTTGAAGGAACATGACCTATGGGAGATCATGGAGAAGGTTGTTCCTCCATCTACGAATGCAACTTAGTTGGCAGATCATGAAAATAAGGACATCAAATCTCAGAGAGTGATTATGCACGCTGTGAAGGATCATTTGATCCCTCACGTGGCAGAGAAGCAGTCGGCCAGAGAAATGTTCAAGGCTCTAGTGGATTTGTTCCAGAGTGACAACTTGAACAATAAGACAATCTTGAGAAACAAGCTCAGATCCATCTAGATGTCAACATCTGGCAATGTTACCGGCTACTTCATGAGGATCACCTAGACACGTGATCAACTTACATCCATTGGGGGGAAAGTGGATGACGTAGAACTTGTTAATGTGGCATTGAATGGGTTCACCAAGCCTTGGGAACCATTTTTCAAGGGAATTTGCACTTGGGAGAAACTTGTAGATTGGCAGAGGCTTTGGGATGATTGCATTCAGTAAGAAACTTGGGAGGAGTCCAAAGCTAGCAAGCAGGGAGGTAGTGATGAGAACCTAGCCCTTGTCAGTCAGACAAGAAAGGGAAAAGGAAAGGGTTCCGACAAGAAGGGTAACAGTGAGGGGGAAACCTCACAACTGGGGAAGAAGAAGGACTTGAGTAAGGTCAAGTGCTTCACATGCCACAAGAGTGGGAGTTATGCATATCAGTGGTCAGGGAAGAAGAAACGGAAATGGAAATCGTAGCAAGTAGCAACATTTGCAGAGATTCAGTTGAATGGGTTTGCTCCGAAGTTCGAGAGTGAATTCTCACTAGTTTCTTTCCTTTCCACCAACACAGTTGCCAGGAGTGCATGGTACTTGGATAGTGATGCATCTCGTTGTTGGATTTTTATAAAATTAGTTAGCATTAGATTTACCATAGCAATTTAGATCTTCTTTTAACATTCAATAATCATGTACCGAAATATAAACAAGCACAAGACACAAAGATTTATCCTGGGAAATCCTTCTTCACAAGGGGAGAAAACTCAACAAACTTTTCCTTAGGGAGAATATCCTTGCTAATACAATATAACCATGAGCAAGCTCTATCCACTAGAGCAAACCAACAAAGAAGAATCCCAACAATATGTACTTATCTTCACAAGAGATAACCCAACAATATAGCTGCAGCAAACCCTAGCCAAAGCGCTAGAGTATCAGGCCTTCACCGGTGCACAACCAAGACAATAGAGATAAACCTTAGCGAGGGTTATGAAGAAATCCTAGCCAACCTGCGCCCTTCTTCCTTCTGGACTACAACTGCTTCTAGGCTTGAGCCATTCTTCTTTCTTTGCTAGACGATGACTACTACTACTGCTCTCCATTAGATTTGAGCTATGGATGAGTGAATGTATGTGACAAATGAGGAAGGCGTCACCTTTATTTATACTGGATTTGGTAGGTGTCTTTTTTGAACAATTGTCTCTTCAAGTAGGGCTGACTTGTGTTCTGGAAATTATATTTTCACTTTGTCTTTTTCTTGTGGGATCGACTTTACTTTTGCAACATTATATTTCTTCTTTATTATTTTTTTGTGGGGCTGACTTCTCTTCAGGGATCTTCTAATTTCTTCTAGGGCTTCTTCGAATTGTTTTATGGTTTCCTTTGACTTCTTGACATCATCTCTAAGAAAAGTTGTCCCGGAAGTCAATACCTCCCGCTGCTACCAAAAACGTCAACACTCCCTCTTAGCTAGGGAGGTATTCTCTATGATGTTCTCCTTTGGTCCTCATAGCCCCGCAGGCTATGCCATGGTCCTCAGACTAGGCCATTGTCACGCAGACCATGCTACTAGTAGCATCTCCATAGTCACACATGGCTACAACCAATGTGGACCTTCTCAAGCTCTTCTAGGGGCTCTGATCCACTAGAGGACACTAAGGCTACAACCTCATAGTGTGTCATCATCATCCATACGTCAGGGGCTACAACCACAAGACGTCCAAAAGGGCCACAACCTCATGTGGGCTCACACAAGCTACAACCACCATGTGATACTATTATCATCATCGTGTCACATAGGCTACAACCATATGGACGAGTCCTCAAGGGCTACAACCCATAATATCCCAACCACATGGGCTACAACCCAAGGGTCGCTAGGCACCAACCCAGTACAACTATATCCCAACCACATGGTCTACAACCCAAGGGTCGCTGGGCACCAACCTAGTACAACTTATCAGTCCATCGATAAGTGTCATACTCAACTCAATCCATCGAGGAGTATCATCACAGTTCAACCTGGCTTAGTCCATCGAGGAGTACGACCTAGAGAATGTCTCACGAAGCTACAACCATTAACACTCCCTCTTAACGAGGGGGGCATTCTCTACCACTCCAAGTTTATCACAGAAGTACTTGAACTTCGACTTGGCAAGGGGCTCGGTGAGAACATCTGTAATCTGCTCATCTGTAGGAAGGTACTGTTGATGATTTCAACTATGTGAGACATTCTATAGCTTACAAACCTGTGAGGTGTGGATCATTGCAGCTATGTAAGTCTTTCTCTCAACTTACAAACCTGAGAGAAATCCCCTAAGAAGGGTACGTGGTTCCTTCCTGAGATAGAGCTAGGAACGTAGAGATGACCTCCTCCATTTAGAGAGTTGAGAAGAACTCTAGATGATTATCCAGTGGGAAAGGCGATCTGTTGAGTTGGACGTGCCTGTGGCTGAGCACAAGGTGAACGTGTGAAATCCCAAAGTGTTGCGTGCATTGTCATGTGAACATAAATGAAGATGATGTATTAGCCTCCTCTGAGCAAGCAGAGTTGATGAGAAGACTCCAGATGGTTCTCCTGTATGAGGCAGTGGGAAAGAAGATCTGTAGAGTGGACATGCCTGTGGACGAGCACAGGTGAACATGTGAAGATCTGGTTCCTCTGTGTAATGCAGTGAACCAAAGCTATGACATCCCTATGGATGTGCCCCTAGTCACTAGTGGATGAGCACTAGTGGGTGTATCAGATCCTTTGCTATATATATTGTTCAAGAGTTAGATCTACCTGTAACCCTAATTGTTATGTAAAGGGTACATGTCGACCCCACCTTAATGTGATTAATAATAAATGTAAAATATAATTAATTTGGTCAATATTAATTATAATAATAATAATAATAATGAATTAATGTGACTTAGAGAAGTTGACCCTATTGAGCCAATAGACACTTCAGTTGATAGGACAAGTCTAATATAAGTAAATGGAAATTCCCCATTGTGGAATCATATCTTTCTTGTGAGTTTGGAATATTCAGCAAGTACACTTCTTTGGCAAAAGGTGTGCACCTCTCTTGGGCTCTAGAGTTCTAGGGTTTGAGCACCCTCTTGTGTGCTAGGTCTTTTTTGGTGGTGAAGGTCTTTCTCTTGAAGAATATAGCAAAGGATTTGGCTGGGTTTTCTTCCCTTGTTGAGAAGGGTTTCCCAGGATACATTTTGTGTTCTTGTGCATGGTGCTTCTTGTTGTGATCTTGGTTGCTGCAACATTTATGGTTATGGTTAAATGATAAAATGGAATGAACTACATGCTTAACCTAACACATTGAAAAATCAACATGGTATCAGAGCATAGGCCTTGAAGAACCCATTGCACAAGCTAAAATCTTTTATTAGTCATCCTTCCTCTTCTGCAGAACTGTACGACCCTCCTAGGGTTTCCAAAAAATTTCGTACGACCTCCTTTTCAGTGGTGATTCAACCCTTAATACTTGGACGTTGGGGCTACTTTTGGCATAAAAGAGTACGACCTCTTCCAGCGCATCTCCAGAAGCTCTCAAAATGAAATTCCGAGAAATTTTGATTTTTGGACCTAAGGTTTCTAGGGTGCTGAAAATTCCCGCAGAATATTAATTCTGGGTTTCTGAAGAAACGTTTTCTTGAATCAGCAAGCATCTATGTGATACTACTAAATTGATTATTGGCAGTCATAAGTCCAAAACAATCCAAGGTTGCTAATTCAACCTAATCATTAGTTTTCAAAATCCAGCCGGCAAGTATTCGAAGAAACCAATCAAATGAAGAACAAAACTTTAGTAGAAGATAGGCTTGATGGAGCAAGCAACTTCAGCCCATGGAAATCAAAGCTTTTAGTCACCCTTGAAGAAGATGACCTCTTGGATGTAACAACTAAAACTCTACCAGATGCAGCTACAGATATAGAGAAGAAGATAAGAAAAGAAGATGTCAAAGCAAGGAAAATAATCATCTACTCGGTAAGAGATCATCTCTTGCCCCGTATTGCCAATCTGAAGACAACCTATGATATGTATAAAACCTTAAGAGGAATGTTTGAAAGTGACCACTGTTAGAGCTCTTACCTTAAAGAGCCAACTTCAAAGTACCAAGATGACGAAAGATGACACAATTGTACTCTTCTTTATGAAGTTATCAGAGATTAAAGAACAACTAGAGACCATTGGGGAAATAATGTCTGATAGAGAACTTGTCTTAACCACTCTCCAGAATCTTCCAAAATCATGGGAGCCTTTCATTCAGAGTATTAGTGGAAGAGAAGCTCTACCAACCTTTGAGCGCCTATGGACAACTTGCACTCAAGAAGAACTTAGACTTAGAAATAGAGGTGTGGACGATTCCTCAGAAGAAAATCACGCTCTTGCACTTCCTACAAAAAGGGAGGAAAATTCAAAAGAAATTTCAGACAAACATTTAAAGGTTAAAAGTCCTCATCCAATCCAGGCTATAAAGAAGAGATGCCTCAGAAATTCAGTGCTTCAGATGTGACAAGTATGGACACATTGCAAGGAACTGTCCAACCAGAAAGAAGGGAAGACAATATGCTTCCACCGCTGACATTGATCCAGATCCACCTCAAAAGAGTGAATAGAAGAGAGAGAAGAAGTACTTCCTCTAAAAGGATATGACTACAACTAGGTAAATCAATTGATCTTTAATTTTACAGTTGATTGCATTATTCCTAGTACAAGAGATCTCAAAGATTTGGACCATTATCCCTGGTACGGGAGTCCAAACCATATTTAATTTGTTCATCATACAAGAACAAGCAGAAACGTTGTCCCTGTTATCCCCGATATCTAGGGATAACTAGGAGATCATGTCTCGAGGCCCACATGGTCCTAGACATGGAGTACCGAGAGCAGGGTTGACTTGAGCATGGCCCTTGAGGGACCATCTTTCTTCTTCTCCACCAGACTTGTCCTGTCAGCAGTAGCAGCTTCCATCACCACCGGCCTGGGCTTGCATCGGAGAGGACTCTTGCTCCATGAGGTAATTGGTCCGAGGTATCATGGTATGTGTCATATTTGATTGTTATAACCTTCTTATATATGCATTAGGTTCCTTT
>JASDQU010362455.1:0-11779 GCA_032191745.1 Picea mariana
CCCCCCAATGATTTAAATAGAAGAATTTGGAAGAATTATAGTCTAGACCTATTTGAGTGCTTTTTAGTTTATCTTTTGTCTAGAATCTTGTCTAAAGTTATAGTCTACGCCTATATATAATATATATAATATATATTATATATAATTATGCCTAAGGCATATATACTGATAGGTAGGAAACCATTCTTCCAAACAACCCTTAGTCATTGTTTGCATCATTATGACGTAATTAACTCAACCTTACATCAAACGTAATTACCTCAATCTTACATCAATCTACTGCACCGCCTTTACCTCAATCTTACATCAAACAGAAAAGTATGCACCGCCTTTTGACGCACCGCCTTCTGCCAAACAGTGCAGTATGCTTGGAGTCATTTGCCAAAGGTATATGTTAATAATGGGTGTAATTGTTGTGCTTATGGCTTTTCTCTACTGGTTTGCAGATCCTGCATTGCGTGCGATGGGCCAAACTGATTCCATTTCTGTCCAGGGGCGATTTATGCCAAAGGGCTCATTCCTTGGCGCTTTTCTTTCACCATTAACAACTACCTTATCACTCCAGCTATCGGGATGGCATCCAAAGGCCGCGAACAAGGGAAATATTTTTGTAGGGGCGTGACTCGAACTCATGATCCTTTTGGGCAAACGAGGGGAAATTAAAGAGAACAACGATTGTTTATGTGTTTTGGATCATCAGTCGGGTCAATCGGCTCTGAAGGGATTCTTGGGAGTGAAGGGGGAGGAATCAAATACGTACTTTCACGGCGATATTGGGCGTCGAAGTTGGTTTTAAGGTGTATCGTTCATCAATTGCAGATAGGTAGGGGGTTTAAAACTTTACTGCTTAAGCCAATGATTATCTGGAATTGAGGAGGACAAAAAAACTGGGGCAGTATGATTAGGACAAGCTTTTAGGAGTGCTTCTAAAGCGAGCTGGAAAATGAGACTATTTTAATGTGATAATATACAAGAGTTCTTCTGCTTAAGCCGTTGTGGACTGCTTCTCCCAAACAGATTATATAAATACAGTGGTATTTTAGGAGTGCCTGTTATCAATAAAGCATAATGATTCTTTTCATTTCCTTGGGCTACTGTGATTTGCTTCCCTCGAATTTATTATGTTATCACTTACTGATGGAAATCATCAAAGTGGATAGTGTTCTCTAAATGGCTTATAGCATTCCATGGTCACTCGTATTATTGTGAATACTATTTTATCTCTGAGTTATGTGCCAAATGATGTATACGCTTGTTTTAAGCTGATCTAAGCTTCAATTCTCATCTTTATGCTCTGCTATTTTGAACATATCTAAAATTTAAATTAATTTATTGTAAGAACTGTGCCCAAAAATAGTTTTTGTTCTGCAGTATTTGTGGCACAGGACAGAGTTTGAAGACTGCAGAATCCTCATCCCACAGAAAGCATTGGGAATTGTTATTTGAGTATTAGTGGACCAGCTTAAGTTTCTTACCACATATGGACTTATCTTTGTCATATCCATCAATGCATAACTTCACAATCAGTGTACTTGGAGACAGAATTCCTGGAGCATCAATACCATTCAAATAAGCTTTAACTTCTGGTATACCAGATCCGGCAACCGCTGGAGCAATATAAGCACAAAGTAGTGCTGCAAATATAACTAGAATAAAATTAGATCCTGCAAATACTCCAAATGCTAATGCATACCTGCATTGAAACAGGACTATAGCAGAAAGTAACAAAAGACGCATAATTTAATAGGCAGGCATGTTATGCATGTAGAGATATACCTTTTCTGTAGCATGAAATTGTTGGTAATCACTAACTTGGTCCAAGCAATGTTTTCAACTGCTAGATTGATGGTGAATCCAACAAGTCCAGTTAAAAGGCCAATAAAAAATGCCAGAGTCCATTTCAAGATGATATACTGAAATATTTGAATCCTTGTGCGGCTACGCCAATCATGTTTGAAGAGATCATTTTCTATAATCCTGAACGATGAAAATAGGAAACCACTGTAAGCTTCAAGCATAATGGAATAATGTATATGCTTGAGAAGTTAAACATTCAGTTTAGGCCTTAGGGTACATCCACCACTAATACTGGTTTTATATTATCAAGCATTCAATGGTGTTCGGCACCCTTAGATTGAAGTAACTAATGGAATGTTGATCTATTAGATGACATGAAATTGCTCATATGCCACGATCTCCACCATGTTTGGCCGCAGCCCTAAGCTTTGGTGTGCAGGTAAAGATGGGTACATCAACATTGGCATTAGGGTTTGTCTATAATCCGGGAACAGAGGGACTAGATCTGCAGTTCAAGATGGACCAGTCATCTGAAAACATTAAAGCAAGCATAAATGGCAGTATAATCACGGTAGATCCGAGCAATGTAGGTTGGTTTCAAACCCATCGAAAGTCGACAGGGTGATTACCATTTTTCTCTTGGCTAACACTCAACTAATAATACATCCACTGGGAGTCTGTATATAATTTCCAAAGAGAAACATGCGTTTAAGGTGTACAGTCTAGCCTATGATGATTGAAGGATCTGGACCACGCCACTGAATTAACAGAGAAAGCTGGAAAGATCTGTCATTTTCTGTCAATCAAGTTCAAGATCATTTTTTATTTTATTTAATTTGATGAGCAAAACGTAAGAGGGTTAAAAATTTGAAATCTCCGAGGCCTGTGAAATTTTAATTCGTGACCATTATTTGACAATTGCTGCCCTTATCCACTTCCAACCGGAACACGTGTGTGTGGGTGGGAGCGGGGTGTTGAATTCATGTCAAGAGCTTGAAACCCAAATGGAAACTATGACAAAGTTTGAGTTCTGCAGGTTCTGGCATTGAAAGAGAATGTGTTGGAACATAACTTAGAATCAGTGCATGTGTTTACTTGGTCAGGAGGACCGAACTCGTGACCTGACCACCAATTGCTGGATCAAGGAATTTGGTTGGTTATCATCCTGCCATATGGCCATCGGGGACACCAACTTCATCCCAAATGCCATCAAAGGAATCTCAAATGAAATATATTTCAAAACCCAAATCATGCGATTCTGCAGTCAAGATTTATGAGACCATGGGCACATGATCAACATGGAAATCGAAATCCAGAAACAACAACCACAGATTCAGACTTATAAGATAGGACAAACGTTTGAACCCACAATGGCTAGCTGCGAGGTCACATTGGAAATGGATCGGCTCAGCCTTTGCTTCTGCTGCTTCGCCTTCGCTAATAATGGTTCGCATATTCCAATCTCTGAAGGGGGAAGTTCATCAGACTCAGGCTCACAACCTACATATTTTACTTCTCCTTCCATTCTCACCTCTCTGTTCATCTAACACGAACATTAACGGACGAGGAGATAAAGAGATATGGTCATCTGGGGCGGGAGTCTGGTAATCATATCAAATCATAAATGGGAGATAGCTAGAGTAACCAGGAGGCGAATGAATTAGCATTTTGCAGTTTCAGGAATGGAATTGGCATTTTATGGTTTGGAATATGTATTGATGCAATAATTGAAACTGCTGCCCGTTGGAATGGGATCTTTGAGCACTGATTGATTGGTTACTCTGGGTTGTGGTATTGTTCACGGTTAACACAGGAAGAATATTTATTACTTATGGGAAGAGTATTAATTAAGTTTTACAGGATTCATAATTAATTAAACTTATAAAAAAACATAGAGCTGGATCCCTCTACCGACAGACAGCCAGATGACTACTCAGTCCGCGTCCCACTTTCGAGGTGGATTGTTGGGATTTTGGGTTTTTTTGGAAAAGTTTTCAGCAAATGTTTTTGTTGAAATTGTTTTCTTTTTTTTTAACATGAAATGTTGCGGGAAACTCATTCTATATTTCCCCACTCGTGACCCAAGCCAAGCTCGAACTCATGACCTCTCCGCGAACCTAGAGAGTGTCCATTGATAAAATGAGAAGCAGAGAATACAGAGAAAGAGCAGAGCAGAAATAGTATTCAGTATACTAGGCATATGAGGAAAATAGTACATTGAGAAAAGGGAAAATAGTTGAGCTAAATAGGCTCAAGCAAATCAAGAACATCAAGAAATGATAGTACAGCTGGCCAGGAGAGTTGGCAGTGTACAGTCAGACTGTTGAGGTTACATTATATTTAGCACTCCCTCTTAAACTCAATAGTTAAAAACATCAGCACTGATGGTGTCCAAGTGTTGTCTCTGAAAATCAAAAACAGATTTTCCCGGTGGCTTTGTGAAGATATCTGTGAGCTGATCTCGAGAGCCATAGAATTGAAGTGTTATGTCACCATTATTGACTATCTCGTGGATGAAGTCAAAATGAGTGTCAATGTGTTTGTTTTTCTTGTGAAACACATGATTTTTGGATAGAGCAATTGTTGAGGTGTTGTCATAGAAGATAGGAGTTGGATCCTTCTCTGTATGTGATATATATTTCAATGTTCTTCTCAGCCACACAGCTTGACAGGAAGCTGAGGTAGCAGTGACATACTATGCCTCTGCAGAAGATATTGATACAATTGGCTGCTTCTTTGATGCCCATGAAATCAGGTTCGTGCCCAGGTGAAAAACATGTCCTGAGGTGTTTTTCCTGTCATCTAGGATGCCTACAAAATCACTGTCTGTGTAACCAGAGAGATGATTATCATCAAATTGAGTGTACCATAAGCTAAAATTGAGAGTTCCTGCAACATATCTTAGAATACGTTTCACCATCTTCCAGTGAGAATCTTTGGGGGATTCCATGTATCTGAAAACAAGGTTGGTTGCATACATAATATCAGGCCTAGTTGTTGTAAGATACAACAAACTGCCTACTAAACTTTTGTATAGGTTAGGGTCCACTGTAGGGACTTCATCTTGCTTGCTCAATTTTGTGCCTAGGGCTATAGGGGTTTCTGCTGGATTGCATTATTCCATGCAAAATATTTTGATGATGTCTATTGCATACTTTTTTTGACAAACAAAAATTCCTTTGGTTGATTGATCAACCTCAATCCCCAAAAAATATTTCATTATGCCAAGATCTGTCATCTCAAACTCATATTGCATGGCATGTGTAAAACTAGTTCACTCAAGATTTCCAATATATATCATGTCATCAACATATAAACATACAATCAAAATTTTACCGTGCTTATCTGTTTTGGTGTAAAGATTTGGCTCATTTTGGCTTCTGCTAAAACCACTTTTGATCACGTAAGTGTCAATTATGTTGTACCAAGCTCTTGGAGCTTGCTTTAAGCCATACAAGGATTTCTTCAATCGATATACTTTGGCTGGCTGCTCTTGGACTTCAAATCCAGGTGGTTGATCGACATAAACTTATTCTTCTAAGAAACCATTCAGGAAAGCTGACTTGACATCGATCTGGTATACTTTCCATTTGTGTTGGGATGCTATGGCCAATAGAGTCCTTACAGTGTCTAATCTTGCTACTGGAGAAAAAGTTTCACCATAATCAGTTCCTCGTTGTTGTGAGAATCCTTTGGCAACAAGTCTTGCCTTGTATTTTTCAATCTGCCATTTTTCATTGAGTTTAGTTTTGTAAACCCACTTGACACCAATACTCTTCTTGTGTCTAGGCAAATCAACAAGATCCCATGTCTTATTCTTCTCAATGGAGCCAATATCTTGGTTCATGGCTTGAACCCAATGTGGCTCCTTTGCTTCTTCTTTAAAAGATGTAGGTTGACATGACATTAATGCAAAAAGATTGTGTTGTTCAATGTCATCGAACTGCTGATGGATTTCTCTCAAACTTTGAGTTCTCTAATTTTGAAGTTCAGAGGATGAGTCTCTGCTTGAAGTTGAGTTATCCTGAGAATTTTTAGGTTGTCCTTGTACCTGAAATCTTGGAAGAGCAGGTTGACGTATTGGTTGTCCTGAATTTTCTGCGTTTTCAGCACTGGGCAGCAATGGATTTTGACTGTCCATTTGTTGATTTTCAGATTCATACCAGAGTTGATTTTCCAAAAATTTTACATCTTTGCTGAGAATTAGTTTCTTTGAGATTGGATTGTAAAGCCTGTAAGCTTTAGATGTTTCACTGTATCCAGTAAAGATACATTTCTCACTTCTATCATCCAATTTCTTCCTTAATTCGAAAGGTATGTGAGCGTATGCTATGCATCTGAATGTCCTTAGATGAGAAACATTTAGCTTTGTCCCACTCCATGCTTCCTGAGGGACTTTCATCTTTAGATTGGTGGTTGGAGATCTATTAAAGAGATAAGCTGAGCATGCTACTGCTTCATCCCAAAAAGTATTTGACAAACATTTCTCTTTGAGTAGGCTTCTTGCCATGTTCATTATTGTCTGGTTTTTCCTTTCAAGCACTCCATTCTATTGTGGAGTATACATGGTTGTAGTTTGCATGATAATGCCTTGTGATTTGCAGAAATTTGCAATTTCATTGGAGTTGTATTCTCTTCCTCCATCGGACCTGTGAACTTTTATATATTTGCCACTCTGGTTTTCAGCTTCTGCTTTGAATTCTTTGAATTTTGCAAAAGTTTCAGACTTGTGTCTGAGAAAATAGATCCAGATTTTCCTGCTAAAGTCATCAATAAATGTTAGAAAATAAAAGATACCACCTATTGAATCTGTTTCCATTGGTCCACATAGGTCAGTGTGATCAAGTTTGAGATGTTGTTTGGGTTGAGTGGAGCACTGTGGAAAACTAGTTCTCTTATGTTTTCCAAGTATGCAAGACTCACATGGGGGATTTTTCTCCTTTAAGATAGAGAGACCTTTGACCATGGAGTGCTTCTATAGAAGACTTAGACTCTGAAAGGGTAGATGTCCAAATCTTGTATGCTAGACCATAGCTTCATTGGGGGTGGGTGCACTTTGTGCATATGTTTGGATCAGATTTACAGTTCTGAGGGTCAGGGGAAACATCCTATTCTGAGTCATGTGGATTTCAGAAATAAATTTTCTAGTCGGGGTTTTATCATATATCCTGCAAGATGATCCCTAAAAAATTACCTTATATCCATGTTCAATGAGTTGTCCTACACTTAGCAGATTATGTTTCAGATCTGGAACATGATAGACATTCTTTATGTCTTTCTTTACATTTTGTTTAGTAAGAATAGGTACAGTTCATTTTCCTTTAACTTTGACTAAGGAATCATTTCCAAGTGTAATATCAGATGAAATTGAAGAATCAATGCATGGAAGTAAGTATTTGTTACCTGTCATGTGATTGTTGCATCCATTGTCCAGAAACCAGAGATCTTTAGGTTGTTCTTCAATCTTGTGACATGAGAGAAACATACCTTCTGAGGTTTCTCCTGTATGATTTGAGACATGTGCACTGCCTGAGAGTTGATCTGCTTGCTTCTTCTTGCATTCAGATTCATAGTGCTCATACTTTTTGTAGTAATAGCATTGTATGCTTGATTTGTCATTTGATCTTCTCCCTCTGCCTCTTTGAGGCTAGAAATTCTTATTCTGGTGTTGTTTTCTGTGACCTTGGAAATTTTGATTCTGGTTATGTTGTATGTTACCTCCACTTGAGTGTCGGTTACTTGTTATGCTCCCTCGTCCTTGGTGACCTCTGCCTCTCCCTCTGCTGAAGGAGAATTGATTTTTGAAGGCATTGGCGATTGACTCATCTGTGAGATGTAGTCTAGTCTCATGTGTCAACATAGAGCCCATTAATTCATCTGTTGACAAATGTGACAGATCCTTGGATTCAAGGATTGTTGTAACGACCATTTAAAATTTGTTTGGTAAACTTCTGAGGACTTTCTCAACAATGCGTTGATTAGGGATGGCTTCGCCATTCGATTTGATCTAGTTTACGATTCCCATGACTCTGGTCATAATTGATCAACATTTTCAAACTCTGTCATGCTTAAAGTCTCGAATTGCATCCTCAAGGTCTGCAGTTTGACTGTTTTGACCCTGTCATTTCCTTGGTAGGCTGATTTAAGGATGTCCCGTGCCTGTTTTGAAGTAACAACGCCTGTGATTTTTGAGAAAAATCGAGTCATCCACTGAATTTTGAATCTATAATTTGGCTTTGTTCTCTTTGTTCCTCTGTGTTTCCTGAGCAGTTCTCTGTTGGTTTGTCATGGCGGCAAGGTTTGCTGGATCTGGTTCCACATATCCAAGATCCACTGGATCCCAATATTCTTGTGCTTGTAAGAAGGATCTCATTCGAAGAGACCAAAACTCATAATTATTTCCAAGAAGAATCAGACCTTGAGTTGGTCCTAAATTGCTAGACGTGGCCATCTTTAAAGAATTTAACACAATAGAAAAAAAATGTTAGAAAATTTCATGTTTACCTGTTTCTTGCACGAAAAACTAGGTCTTCGAAGTTCTTTCAGTGACTTTGGACCAAAAAACATGGGGTAGAAAACTTCTTTAGCTTCGATCTGGCTGGACTTGACTTATCTGAGCGCAAGATCTGTTGACTCAGAGCTCTGAGCTCTATTCTTTGGCAACTGTAACACTGCAGCAACTGTAGCCCCTCTGATGGCAGAATAGGGATTTCTGAGTTTACTCGAGAGCCAAATAAGGTTTATCTTCTCATATGACTATGGACGGAAAAACCAGGTGCTACAGGCTTTCACATTTCGAGACTTCATGTTTTCGACACTGAAGGTAATAGTTCCTTCGAATAGCCAAAATGCAAAATTGCTTCAAGGATCAATGATCCTCATTGATTTGAGATCAACGACCATAGTTTCTTTGGAATATCATGATCAATGATCTACAATTCTCCACGATCGGAGATCTAATGGTCTAGATCTATACTCGATCAACGACTGAGATTATTTTGGAATTTTGCATATCGTGAGTTCAGGAGACTCTCGCCTCTGATTTCCCAGTAGTTGAAATTACGATGACACTTGGATTGGCGGTCTAGATCCTCTTATTATCTGATGGTCCATATCCTTTAGGGATTTCGCGAATCGTTATTTCGCAACTCTTGAACTCTCGTCACGATGTTCTCCAAACCCCGAACTCCAAAATGCCAAGATTTTGATGGCGCTTGAATTTGCTGCCACCTGTCACTCCAGATCCAATGGTTGGAGTGATTTCGTGATTTCAGGATTTCGCATATCGGGGTATGGAGTGCAGTCTCCTCTGCTCATCCAACTCTCGATTCCCAATTTTGCGATAGCGTCATATCGACGGCTCACGATCTTTCCTGATCCAATGACTCAGATCGAGTCACGATTTCGCAATTTGCGAATTCTCACCGCAGTGTTCTTTGACCTTTACTCCCTACGAGTCAGCAAAATGTCGAGATCTCGCCACATTTCCTCCTTGATGGAATGTCCCAACGATTTCGGGATTTCGTGACTTCACAAGTCAACTTTTATCCTATGTGCTCCAGAGGACTAAGCCCCGTTCACTTTCTCCCGGATCCGACGGCTATCAAACGTCAGTGCTAAATATCACAGATGAAAAGCTTTTTTCTTTTCTGTGCGCTCCTCATCCTTTATGAACTCGATCGATGGCTTAGATATGTTCACAAGAATGATCTTATGGCTGCGTCTACTTGTCCTTTGCTACTTTAGCATGTTCTTTTCTTCTTCTGCAAAGAGTTTCTCCTGAAGAAGGAAATTCGTGAATCTTTCATGAATTTGAAAGAATTTCATGAATTCTTTAAAGAACTCACGTATCTTTAATTGTTTCTTCCCTTTGAAACTCTTCTTTGTGAATTTTTCACGAATATTTAAATGTTCACGATTCTTTATTGTTTCTTCCTTCTGCATTTTTTGCTTCCTTGCATGTTTTGTCTGCAATGATCTTTTGAGCGGACTGATGCACTGCTCTCCAAGCATTGTGAAGAAACCATGTCCCGTGCTCTCGTTGACAGTTTAAGCTCTGCGTTTCTTAGGATCAGGCTGCTCTCTAGACTGTGTGAAGAGGCTTACATCTGAAGCTCTGATACCATGATAAAATGAGAAGCAAAGAATATAGAGAAAGAGTAGAGAAAAAATAGTATTCAGTATATTAGGTATATGAGGAAAAGAGTACATTGAGAAAAGGGAAAATATTTGAGCTAAATAGGCTCAAGAAAATCAAGAACATCAAGAAATGATAATACAGCTGGTGAGGACAGTTGGCAATGTACAGTCAGACTATTAAGGTTACATTATATTTAACATCCATGGGGTCAGAAACCATCTTGCCTAAGGAGTAGGAACTGTAGAGAAAAGATTATGCATTTAATATTAGACTAAAACAAGGTTAATGTACAGTATATGCTCCTTAAAGAGGAATATCAACCATCTTTAAATTGCCTAAATAAAGTTTAGAGATCAATAATGTCCATTTTATTACTAAAATTCCCTTCACTAACATAAATACTAATGCTAAATGAAAATACTAATGCCAAAACATGTAAATGATGTAATCTTGATAATTAGTTTTTCCCTTTAAATTTTCTTGGTTTAGTGAAAAAAAAATAATGTTTAACATTACAAATAAAAAAATACAAATATATAAATATATTAAGAAACAAATTATGTTGAATTTGATTGGTAAAAGGTGTGTAACAACTAATACAAATATATAAGAAACAAATTGTCTTGTATTTTATTGGTAAAAGTTGTGGAACAAATGCCATATGACATTTTTTTATCTTATTTCTATGTGCATTAAGTTAAAATTAAAAATTTAAAAATTCAACTTGCATTTGTTTCGTGTTATTTCTATGTTAATTAAAATCAAACTTGTATAAAACCAAATCTAATATTTTAGACTTGGTCATTTAGAGGAGTGTTCTTTATTTTATTAGTTTTACAAATTTTACATTAAAAATCAAACCTAATATTTTAGACTTGGTTATTTAGAAGAGCGTTCTTTATTTTATTAGTTTTACAAATATTACATTAAAAACCAAACCTAATATTACATTAAAATCAAACTTGTATAAAATCAAATCTAATATTTTAGACTTGGTCATTTAGAGGAGTGTTTTTTATTTTATTAGTTTTACAAATTTTACATTAAAAATCAAACCTAATATTTTAGACTTGGTCATTTAGAAGAGTCTTCTTTATTTTATTAGTTTTACAAATATTACATTAAAAACCAAACCTAATATTTTAGACTTGATCATTTAGATGAGTGTTCTTTATTTTATTAATTTCACAAATTTTACATTTTGGGGAGGTGTTTTAAATCTTCTTTAATAGTATATTTCACTAGTAAACTTATGATAAATTGCTTTTTGATTTTCTCATTACAATATTTATTGTCTCTCATGTTAATTTACATTTTCTCAAGTGAACCTATACATTTATTAATTTTCAATGAAAATGTGTACATAAAACTTAATTTTAAACTTAAAACTAACTTGTTTTCATTGCCAAATGTACTCTTGGATTATTGTGTTTTCACTTATCTTTTTTTTTTAACTTATCCATAAATAATACATTATTACAAGTTTTAAGTGTTCTATAATTACTTTAGAGTTTCACTTTTTACTACATGTACCTATTGCATTAAAACAATGCAAAACATTTCTAAGAGACAAATATAATATATCATTACAAACTAAAAATAAAGATAATTTAGCAACCACAAAATGTTGTTTAAAATTTATCTAAAATTTGTAGATATATTCATCAATTAGCAATACAATCATAACCATGTTTGTGTTTTTTTATATGCCAATTTATTCATTTTAGTAGGACATTAAATGAAATATATAACATTTTTAAAAAATTTCAAAGTTTAACATTTTAAAAAAAATTCAAAGTTTAACATTTAAAATAATATTTCAAAGTTTAATGTATCTGGAGA
>JASDQU010362456.1:0-10277 GCA_032191745.1 Picea mariana
CATATCTTAACCATTTTGGGTTGCTGCCTTTTGTTTTCCTAAGTTGTATTGACTAGTGGTTATTGTCCTCACCTTGTGGGAATTGATTTGAAATTGGTTGAAGAAGTGGGTTGTTAGTCCTGTGGTTGAAGAGGCAGGTTTTCAGGCCTGTGAGAAGCTCTCTCTAGGAGAGAAAGTTTGTTGGGAAGTGGTTTTCTCCCAGAGAGAGTCCAACACCAGCTACGAAGCTCTGATAATTCCTGATTCAGCCTGTTACCGAGACCCTGAGAGGGAGGTGAAGCAACTGATGGATTGTGTGACAGTGAAGGTGTATACTCTTGAGTGGAACATGAATGTGGGGAATGAGATTCTGTGAGTAGTGAGCGTAAGAAGGCTCCTGGAGAGAATTCTTACAGTTGCACTCTGCAGTTTCATGTAACCTCAGCCTAGTCAAGGATTCCCTTGGCCTGGTTGGAGCTTAGTCCCAGCTCGGGGGTGACCCACTGCTAAGCGTGATGAGTAGCATGGTCTATGGCTAGGAGGTTCATGGAAGGTCTACACGTAGTTGGTGGTGTTACTCCAATTGAAAAGACAAGTATCATTATGTGCTTAATTTATATGTTATGCATGTCTGTGATGCTTGAATGTTATCATGTATTCCATTGCATATATGAACTACTATTAATTCCATTGATTTTGGATGGTAGCAGTAATTCTGTGATTATTGTGATTAAGTATTTTAATTCAATTAAAATGCATATATTGTATAAGTGTATATTTCGCAGTGGTAGAATTACCTGGTCTCTGTGTTGGCCAGGGATGCTATTGTTTGGTATTAGAACTAAGTGAAGTGTCTAAGTAGTGTCATTTCCCAGCCTGTTGGTGGTTGGGGATGTTACAAATTGGTATCGGAGCCATGTTTTTCAACACTAAGCTTGGATGGGCCACGTTAGTGGAAAATAAAGAAAAAGTTTCGAAAGAATTGTTGTCGAAGTAGACAAAATTTGAGTTCAGAGCCAAAGTTTTAATGATGAACCTGAATGGCCTTGGTAAATGGTCATTGGAACAGAAGCTTTAGGTGGAAATTGTGTCTGGAGGACCAATTTATAACCTAAAAACCTTCCTGAGTACCAAGAGGTTACCTTGGTCGTGTTATGAAGCTCAGGAGGAGTAGCGGTGTTGTAAAACCACGATAGAAGTGGTATTGGGCCGCAGAGTAATGTGGGCCTTAGGATCTATTTGGGAGAAGGAGAATCCTTCATGACCATCATATCTGGTAATGTTACAAGGTAGTTAGCCGTGAATTCCATTGGAAATCTACAGAGTAACAGAGTTTGTTCTGAACCGTAGGATCTGTTTGGAAGGAAGGGAAATCCATTACGACCGTCAGATCTAGGGAAGGTGAAGATGAGTTAAACCTAAATCCCTTTGGACTTTGTGACTTCAGTGAAGACTGATGCCAGAAACAAGAGAAGTGATGAAGCTCAAAGCTCCAAAGTGGATCTACATCGTAGATCTGGAGAGGAGAGATCGATCGTTGGATTAGGCCAATGTCAAAAGGTCAAACGCACTAGTGAAGGGAGAAATCTCTTGAAGAGCCGAAGTAGTGAATCATGATGACATCACTTGGATGGGAGTGGACACATGAAATGTGTGCCACATTTCAGTGGGTTTCAAACTCGTGGAAGGTTGAAATGTCATTTGGAACGTGACTTGTGACACCCATCTGAATGGGCCACGTATCAACCGCTAGTATTTCGCCATGTGTCTTTCTGTATGAGCAGGGCTAGTGGGGATGAGGTTACATAATGTAGTTAAAGTTTGGAGGACATACATTGGCATTGATCACGATACATCAATATCGACAGAAAAGAAGCATTGCGGGGACCCAAGTTGCACGGGAGTTAATTCTCCAAGGTGGTCCTGCAATCCAAACCCTCGTTTCACCGAGGGGTTATGTGTCAGTGTCATAAGAATTGTGGGATGAAATGCGGGTCAATCCAAACTATCATTGCATGCCCCCATAATTGGAAAAAGTTAATTGATGTGATGTAATGACATCACCAAGGATGATTGGGAATTTTCAGAGATTAATGGTTTGGAATGCGCGGATGTGAAATCATCCAATGTCCCGAAGCTTTGAAGTTCCAGAACTCAGACACCTGAGGTTCCTTATTAAGTGTCAGTTGTTGTATTTTGAGTAGACATGGACGGTTGAATTTCCCTACTTCGCAAGTTCAATAATCCAAAAATCTGAGAGATTCTTGTGTGGTGCCTTGAAATCTTCTGAAGTTGAAGGCCCGAAGGCCCAAGTAATCACCTAGTGATCTAGCGCTTGGTCATGGCCTGTGATCAGATGGTTTGGGGACTAAGATAAAGGGGCTATTTCCTGAAAATTATTACAGAGCAGAGAAGAGAACGAAAAGAAAATGAATTCTAAAAGTTTTCTTAAATCAGATTGGTTTGAATCCGTAAACTAGTGAAGTATTGAATAATTTTCAATTGTTTCTCTTCTTTGATTTTTTGAGTGCAAGCATTGCACATTGTCCGGAAGGAGTGCATTGACAGAGGTAATTTAACCTCAGAGAATCTTAGGAGAGATACCGCTAAACCTTCATCAACAGAAGTGCAAGGAGTGCACAGGAAGAACTTTGTGCTGAGTTCATAGAGAGATAGAGTCATTGAAAACTCTGTAGGGCTCTTCCAGGTGAGCATCGAGCGAGTGAAAGTGTGCACAAAGAGAACTCTTTGTAAATTTCGGGGAGAAGAGTATCAGAGGAAGATACTCACAGATTTGTTGAGCACTTTGTAGAAAACGCTTAACAAGGTGTGCTTTGAGTAGAAGATTGCTAGGAAGGCACGAATTTTTCCTTTGAAAGGAAACAAAAGGGTCGAGACCCTTGGGAGACTGAGTAAATAGAAAAGATCAGAAGAGATAACGAAAGTAGTGCATGGGAGATGGAATCATTCTAAGTTCTAAATCTCAGAAGAGATAAACCTTACGAGAGCGAAGATGAGATCCAGGAGGCAGACTCTCAGGAGAAATGTCAAAGGCCGAAGCCTTTGAACACTGACAAAATATTCCAAGGTGGAAGAAGTCAAAAAATCAGGAGGAGGAGCAACAAAATCCGTCATATCGGTTGTGAGGAGGAGCCTAGACCGTTAGATCAACATCGAGCAGAATAAAGGAAGCACAGAGGAAAGGAATAGATCCCATCTGTTGGATCTGAGTGTGAAGGACCAACAACTGTTGGATCCGGAGGTAAGCTCACCAGACTTAAACCTTGTGTACGCAGGAGAAGTGAAATTGTCAAAGTCCCGAAGTCCTGAAGTGATTTGGGACGATCCATCGTCAAGGAGGACAGGTGGTGTAAGATCCACAACTTAGGAATTTTGTGGACAAGGAGTTGGAGAAATAGTCGAAGTAAATCTTGGTCATTGATCTTAAAGTGGACACGTGGCACCAGATATGGAACTCCAAGTATGAAGAACTATGGAGGAAAACAGAGGGTGAAAGCGTCAAAGTCTCGAAGGAGATATCGATCGTTGATCGAGGAGGAGGTCGAAGGACCGTTGATCTAGACTTGGTCGGAAAGATCCAAAGTTTCGAAGAGAATTAGGGTTGTTGATTTGGATAGGATGTGTGGTAGAAGATCTGTCACTCTAGAGATTTGTGTGTGTGGAGACGTGAGAACTCTCAAAGGCCAGAGAGGCGAAGTTCATCAGAACCGTCTGATTGTTGAGGAAAGGTGTCATTAGAGCTTCCACTTTGGAATATTGTCATATGAGGAAAAGCAGATAGTTGAGAGTTGAAACGGTCAAGGGAAAGAGAGCCGGAATCAACTGTAGTCGTTGATTTGGAAGGGAGCTACATGTCGAAATATCGTGTAGATCTGGGATTGTGTGTGGAAGGAGGAAAGAAGGTAGAAAAGGGAGGATAGATAGCAGTCGTTGATTGCGGATTATTTCCAAGGGATTGGATATCGATGAACGAGATGGATTGAGGGGCCAGAACCTGCTCAAATGTTAAAATTCTGAGAGAAGGCCACAATTTATACCATGGTTTTAACAAAGTGATGCATGGTAGCTGGAGGTGAATTGCGGGGAGAAAAGTGGTTTGGCCTAAAACTACTCTTGCCCACACCAATATCATAGGTTTCCATGAGTTCATAGCCTAGGTTCATATGAAGGAAAGGGATAATGAAAAAGGAGGATAGCACCTGAAACTTGGAGTTTTGGAAGCGCACAGGAATAGCCCGCGGGTCTGTCAGTACCTGCACACAGAAGGAAAGGGGACCTGTGTAAGATTAATAAGGGTCTAGCAAAGGCCTGAAGAGTCAATTCCACTCAACATTTGGAAAGATACATTTACTGGGAGGTCAGCAGACCTCGCTGAGGTAGGGGCATTGCATCGAAAGTGCTCAGGGTAGAGATAGTCATTTACAGTGACTACAATGAGAGCACAAGAAGATTGAGGAATCCAGGAAGAATCGTAGACTTTTGGAGTCAACAAGGAAAATTTTTATAGGGAGAAAGAAGTTGTTGCAATTTATGTGGCAGCATGTATGCTATGGCTTGTTGGGTAAGCCAGAGGAAAAGAATGCTTGCATGTTTCAAAGTGTTGTTGGTGATGTTTTTGCATAAGGAGGGAAGCAAAAGATATCTAAAGTGTCGGTTATAAGTTTAATAAAAGAAGCATGAAAGCTTCTACTGATATCAGAATTTCAGGTAGTATAAAATTTATTAATGGTAGTCATGCAGGTATGAGTTTTTTCTTTATTTACTCTTTTTGCATAATTGTTGAAAGAAAATTTAGGTAAGAATTTCCTCAGCCAAAGTTATTATATAAAATCACATGATTATATTATTGAATGCATACCAATGGATGTGGTAAAGGTTGGAGGCCTGTATTAATTCAAATATTTTATCTTCTTAATGCACACACTGACATAGTAGAATGTCATGATTAATTTGGTTATGGGGTAATAACCAAATAATTAAAAGATAAGAACTTGTTATAGGAATGAACGCTAGTAATCTAGTCATGTATGAGACTAGGACATGGTTGGATATGGCAAGGTATGGATATGGAAAGGTTATGAGCCACACAGGTAATAAAATCTTCCTACTTTTAAATAAAACTTGGACTGCAACCTTTTTTCTAACACTAATGAACACCGTAGAATTATATTCTTGGTGTAGTGTTTGGGTTGAAAAGGAAGGCATCCAATTAATTGGGAAGACAATAGGAAGTGTGTGGAGAATGCATCAACACATTGGCCAGAATTACAACTTATGGATGGTGAGATACATGACTGAGATGAAGAGCATTATGTAATTCAATGCAAGGTGCACTGATTAATTATGCATTGAGAATTGCACTCATGCATAATAAGTGACAGAATTGTATACTAAATGCAATGATTAAATGTGTTTTATAAGTACATGCATATATATTATTGCATGGAAATAATTCTTACTAACAACTGAAATGTTGTGAACTCATGAAGCTGAGTACATTTCAGGAGTTTCTAGACATTGCAACAGGAAAGTTTAAAGTCAAGTAGTCACATGAGCATTGACTACAGGAAATTTTTTTGTTCAAAAAAAGAAGTAATGAACTTACAAATATTACTATGATCATGCATATGCATAGAATGACGAGTCATTCTATTTCATTAAATTGTTTGGTAATTATGATTGAATTGCTAGATGAAGACAATTCTAAACTCACTAGATATGGTTTTGTACATATCGCAATTGAATTATAATGTACAGGAAATACTGACAGTTGTTGGCAGTATGCAAGATGAATCCTTGCAGGAAAATGGTATACAATTTGGTGCTTGTGGAAAACCACAAGGAAGGTTGCAATCTTAATATGGCAATAGCCAAGAAGAACTATGAAATGGAATTTCATGTTTTGGGGGGAAATTTGAATTCGTTTTTGAACTAAGTTGGAGTTCTTAAATGAATTATTTTATGTTTTCTCATGATAACTACATGCAGGTGATGCATATGAGATGATGTTGATTAAAGTTAGAATGTTGACTACAAAGAGTATCTTGGGGAAGATGCTGATTGGAAAACTTTGAGGGAAGTTGGAACTCCGGGAGCCATGGTGCTCTGAGACTTCCTGAGCCGGCCTGCTGCTGAAGCCCAAGGAAAGGGAGGTGTAGGAGCTGATGGACTGTGTGATAGTGAAGGTGTACACTCCTCAGGTGGGATAGGCATGTGGGGAAGAGAGACCGTTGGTTCGAGTGTTGTTGGGGTTTGGTACCTTGGTCTAGACCATGTTGATGTGGAAAGTCTTCTCAATCAAAAGATAAGTACAATTCTTTATTTATTGTATGTTGTGTATCTTGTATACAGGTTATAATGTTATTAGAATTTCCTCTATATACATATATATACATTTCATATATGCTTACATTACCTGTATCCATGATTGTACATAATGTGTTTCATGTTTCATTGCTTAAGAAATACATACCCGATGATAATCATGTTATTGATTGGAATGTGATTCAGGTATAGCAAGAAGGCGTCTTGCAAGTGCATCTGGTGTGAATATTGGACTGGAAGAGAAAACATCTCCAGAATCGATCCATAAGGCATGTAAAGGTCTAGTCGATCGGGTATGGTTCTGAGGATGCAACATAGGAGCATGAGGATGCTATGTAGGTAGAATACCCGCATATTTTTGAAGATTTTGGAAATCTTGTTGATGTTGTGTAAAGAGTTGCACCGAGGACAGTGAAAAAATAAGAGGACGAGACTGTAATATCCCCAAGGATGAGCCCCAATTTTATTTATGAATTGTAAACATTTTTGTAGGCTCATGAGCTGAGTGTTGATAAGATGGTGGGCTTATGTGTTTATTAGGCCGGAGAGCCTAAGTGTTAAAGGCCAGGAGCCTGATTTTGTATTTGTAATTATGAAGATTATTAATAAAATATTAACATTGTTTCATGTAGATCGACCATGAAGAAAGAGTGATGGGGGAATAAGCTTACACAAGGTTGGGTAAGGGAGGAGGCTAAGTGATTGGGCCTAGGACCTAAGCTAGGGGGCTTACCTCTAAAGGAATAATATTTATTATTAATTCCTGAAGGATAAAAGGGACATGCTGAGTGTTGAGCATTTTATCCTAAGTCCTGGGAGAGGCAACGTGTGAAAAAGGAAATGCATGCAGCTCCAGGAAGACAAGTGTTGACCTGGGCGCATGCAGTTAAAGCTGTAGAATTCAACCATGTTGGGGGTTGGCGGGTGATTATTCCATCCTCCACTTGAGTCGCTTGGGCATTCCCCATCCTTCATGAATTCCATTTAGCTCTGTGATCAACCTCTGTGTTGATTCCATGTCACGCACCTTGAAACCAGTGGAAACCCCGTGGATTGAGCCGTGTCTCCTATGAATTCCAAGCACCATGTAAATTTCTAATTTGTGTTGTGTCATAAATGTTGGTTGTTGCAGCCATGCAATTCCTTGCAGAGCCGAGTTCGTATATTAACCATTTTGGGTTGATACCTTATGTTTTCCTGAGTTGTATTTACCAGTGGTTGTTGTCCTCACCTTATGGGAATTGAGTTGAAACTGGTTGAAGAAGAGGGTTGTCATGCCCGTGGTTGAAGAGGCAGGTTGTCAAGCATTTGAGCAGCTCTCTCCAAGAGAGAGATTTTGTTGGGAAGTGGTTTTCTCCCAGAGAGAGTCCAGCACCATCTATGGAGCTCTGAGAACTCCTAATTCGGCCTGTTGTCGAGACCCTGAGAAGGAGGTGAAGCAACTGATGGACTATGTGATAGTGAAGGTGTATACTCCTGGGTGGAACATGCATGTGGGGAATGAGAGTCCATGAGTAGTGGGCGTAAGAAGGCTCCTGGAGAGAATCCTTTTAGTTGCATTGTGTAGTTTCCTGTAACCTCAACCTAGTCTAGGATTCCCTTTCCCTAGGTGGATCTTATTCCCAACTCGGGGGTGATCCACTGCTAAACATGATGAGTAGCATGGTCTATGGTTGGGATGTTCGTGGAAGGTCTGCACATATTTGTTTTTGTTACTCCAATTGAAAAGATAAGTATCATTCTATACTTAATTTATATGTTATGCATATCTATGATTCTTCAATGCTATTATGTATTCTGTTGCATATATGAAATATTGTTAATTCCATTGATTCTGTATGGTAGGAGTAATTATGTGATTATTTTGATTAACTGTTTTCATTCAATTAAAATGCATATATTATATAAGTGTATATTTCATAGTGGTAGAATTACCTGGTCTCGGTCTTTGCTTTGGCTGGGGTTGCTACAGTTTGGTATTAGAACTAAGTGAAGTGCCTGAGTAGTGGCATAGCCCAACCTGTTGGTGGCTGGGGATGTTACACACTACCTACAAACAACACTCAAAATTTCATGATATACAAATTGACCACCGAAATCTGTTATTGTGTCGTGTTCCATGTTACAAATTCTGCAGTCAAAAGTTTGGAGATATACAATTTGAGCATCGACCCCTCACATCTCCTGAGTATAACTTGTGACCCTATTTTGAAGGTCACCCAACTGCTTTCCATACTTGTCCATTTCTTGGAATCTCTTTCGCGGGTTGGAGGGTGGACGAAATCTACAATGCTTAATCGCTCTTCGCCATCTCTTCCACCTTCACACTTCTTTATAGATATGCAATTATTAAGCTTTAATGCTAATATCTCATCGTCCAGGAACTGTTAATATTTTCATTAATGTCTGATGGAGAATATTTGTCATTAATACGAATTAAACCAATATTTGAGGTGACTTGTGTTATCCTTTCCAAGTATTCATTTCAAGATTCATGCAATCTCTTTCATGCGTTGTCTGGTTGGCGCCTCTATGAAATATGTAATCCTTGATCGCTCTTCGCCGTCACCGCCACCTTCACAATTTTTTCTAAAAATGAAATTAGTAAGATTTAATGGTAACAACTCATTACGCATGAACCATGGAGATTTTCATTGATCAGCGAAAGGCTCGAGGAGATCTTCCATTGAAATGCATTAAAATAAGATTTGTGGAGGGTTATATATCCCTTCCAAATTTTCATTTTAAACATCATCTAGAGAAAACAAAAATTCTTGTTACCTTATGGCAATAGATTGACAACATTTCTGTCCAAATACAGTAAACACCTTCGGGCATGATGACCAGAGGTTCCAGTACTCTAGGGAATATTCTTACTGCTCATCTACCTCCGCCTAGAAGAAAAAAATGAGATGGTTCCTTGGTACACCGAGAGATATATTTCAAGCCAAAGAATTCCAAGGAAACCCTGCCTGCTCAAACAGCCTGCCCGCCTGCATTGATAGTTGGCGCAGAGGTTGATGCGCTCAATTTCAAGCCGAGAGAAGGTGATCTGATAGATGATGATAAGGCAATGGATGATGGCAATGCAAATGTTGTGTTAGAAAATTAGGATTGCGGAGCAATAAAATAAAACAAATATGGAAATAAAATATAGAAGATACACAATACAATAGAGACACAAATATACGTGGTTTACCTAGTGTGGTCTATGTCCACCAGAGAAATTGCTAGGTCCTTCCTTTATTATTATCCATCAATTGAAGGGATACAACCTACAACAAACCTGTTGTAACTTCCTCTTCTTTCTCTCACAGTCTCCTATCTCATAATACAATATTTTCCATAATGCATAGCCGCAATACATTTCCCTCATAATAGAGGGTTTTCTTCTAGGAAAAAAAACACTTACATAATTTCTACCATTATATCTGTGACCTTATAATGAATGGTCTAGATTTACAATGAAATTGCAATATACATTTACAAGGCAGTTTTTCCTTTAGGGGCTTCGCCCCCGAACCCTTGCAGGGGCCTACTTGCCCCCAAACACCGCAGAGGGGGTAACCCCACTCTACACTCCCTCACATGGAGGAGTGTACATACTTCTAGGGTGTAAATACTTCATGGGGTATAAACATGGCTGAAAACAAAATATCTCTGAATCAGGAAGATAATCATGCTCCACAACCAACAATCTCCCACTTGGAGACTAATCTCAACAACTCCACCACTATTGTATATGATGGAATTTGAACCTTCTTGGACCTGGAAAATTTATCATCTTCATATTCATTCTTGAAGACCAACTGAAACTGAGCAAGAACTCAATTTCTCCCTAGTTAGTCCCTTTGTTAACATGTCTACAGGATTCTGGCTAGTGTGTATCTTTTCCAACTTCAAATGTCCATCTTCCAAGATGGATCATATGAAATGGTACCTAAACTATATAT
>JASDQU010362458.1:0-10692 GCA_032191745.1 Picea mariana
AAAGGCAACATGAAAAGAACATGCAAAAGATTTGCAGTCATTGTCAGAAGAGGGGTCATCTCATTGACCAATATTGGAAATTGCATCCAACCTCTCATCCACGGCACAAGAAGCAGTTGGGTGAAAAGACTGACAAGAATGGAAGAGGAGATTCCATCATTGATGTGAGTCAAGATGATTCACAAGAAGACGACTTTCAGCAGAAGAATTCACCATTGAGTTGGCTTGGTAAGAAATGGTTAGATTTCTTGATTAAGTAAGGCTTGCATTCTTCCTGTATAGATGCACACTTCAGACTTATCTTTTCATTTTGTTGAAGTTTAACAAGTTGCAGCAGTTGTCATAAGTTGCAAGATGCAAGTTGGCATGTGAATGCATTTACTTTTGTATGCATACTTGTGTTATACCGCCTCGTCAAGAACATGCAAAAGAGGGGTATGTTGTCCATTTTGTTACACCCATATACACTTTTCATATTCATCTCTTTAGTACCCACATGCTTTGGGTTTAAGTACCTATGTTTCTACAGGAAGGAGAGTTGAAGAGCTATGCACATGCTTTTGGTTTTGTGAGTACATAAACATTGAACTTGATGTTAGTTCATCATGAATGACTCATGAGTGTAGCATGACTGTTTATCATGTTTTTAGACTTGTCATTTTGGAAGGTTGACATGTTTCACATGAGTCTCGACTTGTGTCGATATTATCTTGACGACTATGTTGTGTCGTTCACGTTTTCCGACTGGTGTTTAGTCGATTGTGTTGAATGGCTTGTAAGTCATTTTTGAGTACATTGAGATTAAGGAAAACACCATGTGCTTTGATGAAGCACAAGATGCGACAGTTTGCTTGAAAAGTAAAAAGGCATTGCTGTCATTATTTTCAGTCTTGTGTCAATTTATTTTCAAGATTGATGGTTTTCTTGGCTTGTGACAAGATGTCGCAGGAAAGTTTTGCAGCCATTGGAGAGCGGATTGCTGATGTCAAAGAGTTCACAAGAGGGACTTGATTCTCAGTGGGAAGGTTGGTAGTCTTCCAAGCACAGCGAGAACAGTGGGTCAGCAGCAGCCAGAACAGTGGTTGAGGGACATAGCTCGTTGCAGTGCATGGCATGTCAAAGTACCCAGGTGATTGTCGAAAAGACTTTTCAAGTAAAATCAGTTGATAGAACTTGAAAGTAGAAGAGCATTGAAGCTCAGATCGATAATTATAAGCTTTTGTGGGTAAAAAAGCCTTTCAGTGGGAAGGCGTGATCAGAATCTGGACGAGGGGTCTAAAATTTGCTCAATTTTCAAAGTGCTCATAATGTGACAAAAATAATGCCATTGCGTCCGTCTCATTCTCCTGATTCCGACGGTATATTTACTTTCGCAAACGGAGTCCGTATGGAGAAGTTATCGCGATCTGTTCGAATCGCCAAACAAGAAAAAAAAGGATGTCGACTGGGCAGGCCGTACAGCTGACGTGGCAGAGGCCGTACAGCTGATGTAGGCATTCATACATGCTGACATGGCACACGTGGCAATCATTTACTGGTTGACAGTTGGACGAATCAAATTCGGACACGTGGCATATTTTGGGCGAATGGATGGGTGCCACGTGGCCCAATGAAGGGCTGCCACGTGGCACCCTGAGTTTGACTAATTGGTTTGTTTATTAAAAATTTATGGAGGTCACGGGGTTCGATCCCCGGACCTCCCCACCATACAAGCGCCTTAACAAAGTTCTGCCAACCAATATTCCGCTCATTAGTACTTGAAAGGTATACACATTTTTTTATATTTAAATTAAACATTTTGTATTGGAGGCGGGGGGTCGGGCCAGGGCTGAGCCCCGACCCCGGTTCTATGCAATGGCATACGACCATATTTAAACCACATGACCCTTTTTCAAACGGGTGCGCGGGGGTGTTTTGAAATGGCCCACGGATGTATATTTAAAAATGGCACGCATGGAATTGGTTTATACCCACAGTCACATCACTATACACATATGACCAATGCCCAAGTTAAAGGTGTGAGCGCGGGGTTCCAAATATCAACCCGTGGTTTTGTGCAAACTCATGTGACCACTATATAAAGTGGCACGGGGTTTGTTTTATTATATGGTTTAGTTTATAAAGCCGCGGTTATATCACTTTTAATATGACCATTACACCTTTTGGTATTGCGCGGGAGTCAACCCACGGTTCCATTACCACTCTATAACCATGCCCTATGGTTTATGCGTGCCTGTTTTGGTTTTAGTTTTGGTTCAAACTGAACACCCACGCACTTGGACACATGTCGATTCCTGGTTCAACCTTGTAACAGAGCCCTTTATGCGCAGGGAACATGGCCATATGGTCCCCCCATGCACCCAACACCTCCGACTTGGAGGGCTCTAGTTTCGTTAACCGTTCGGAAATTTGGTGTGTTTTGTGGGACGCGTGCATGTGCTGATTTTAGGCATGGAAAACGCCCAGAGGCCAGGTTCAGTCTTCCACAGGTGCAAAATGGCGAACCAGAGATAGGAAGCTTGAAGGAGAAAAATGGCAGAAGGCATAACTTTTTTAGTTTTTGGCTAAATGAGGTGCCGAAAAAGCCCAGCTAGGGGTTTTTGGATGTTCTGAGTCCATTGGCACAGCTTTCACAGGCATTTGAACACTTCTGATGCAATTTTTTAACCATTGAAGTTTGAGGAAGCTCGAGGAAGCTTGAAGCCCTCATTGTTTGAGGCAGTGCTCAGATGAGCACATATCCATTTTCTGAGACTGAATAGTCATTCTTGACTATTGATTATGCTCTTAACACATTGGGATAGTTTTCAGATCCATTGGAGGAATTTTACAGGTGTTTTTGCCTCATTGAAGCTCAGGGAATCTTGGAGGTCACATGTAGAAGAGGTCATTACTGGATGAAACAAGATCCATTTTCAGAGTTNAGTTCTAATAGTCAAATTTGGGGTTTTTATGTATTCTGAATCCAATGGTACAGTCTGTAAATCCATTGGAGTTGAGCAGTAGCTTTTAAAGAGCATTTGACAAACTAATCCCAAAGAGCCAAGTCCATTGAAGGAGGCTCAAGGAGATGTAGCCCAGAGAGGGGTGAACTCCTTTATCATCTTGGTATTGTTGTGAGTTTGCTGTGTTATTTGTTGCACTTGACATTGCTGTGTATTTGTTTATAGCACATATTTAATCTTTTAAAAGATCATTTCCTCACACATATACATTGACAAGAAGAAGCCTAAACTTAACACATAATCATCTTGCATATTTTAACACATGAAGCAAGGTCCTGTTAAGGTTTATTTTATTGAGGTAGAGGGTGCTTGCATAGCATAACAAGTCAGCCTTCTATTTTCAGATTAGGTTGGTATCAGAGCATAGTTTATTTTGCTCATGTATTTGCCAATGATAGCTTGATTTTTAGCTGTTGGTATTTGTGCAAGATTTGTGATTGAAGTTTTTTATCTTGCAAATATGGAGGATGCTTCAAACATGGATAGTTCTCATACATCTTCCAACTCTAAGTTCTCTGACAAAGAGATGTTTAATGCATTGCTAACCATGAAAGATATGGTACATGAGTTGTGGAAAGATAGGGAAGAGAGCATTGTCCTTCAAGAGCAGTTGATGGCCATGAAGGAGGAGAAAGACCAACTTCTTGAAAAGTTGTAGGAGATGGAGGAGAAACTCCATGAAGCAAAAGAAACCCTTACCAAGTACATGCATGCACATGAGGTATGTAATGTTAGTTTTCCTTCAAATTCCTCTCAAGAAGAAAGCTTTGGTGTATTTGAAAATCACACAAAAGGAATAGGGTCCAAGTTATTGTTAAAAATGGGCTATGAAGGTAAAGGGTTAGGCAAGCATGCACAAGGCATTGTTGAGCCTATTGTTTATGAAGAGAGACCTAAGTATTGTGGTCTTGGTTATGAAGGAATTGATGGAGAAAATTCCAAGGTTGAGGAAACTAATGAAAAAGTTCCAAGAACAACTTTTGTTTCAAGTTCACCTCCTCAAGAAGGCTTTAAAGGTGAAAGTTCAAGAACTTTTGTTGAAATTTCAAACTCTTCAGCATGCAAAACTTGTGTTAAAGATGAATGCAAATGTGGGAAGCAAAAAGATTTTGACAACCATGAGGACAAGAGCAGATTTGTTAGTCTTCAAAAGAGAGCTTGTAACTCTTCCGATTCACCTCCTCAAAGGGGCAATAAAGGTGAATGTTTAAGGTATAAATATGCCTTTAATTCAGTTGCTTTTGATTATGTTAAGCATGATAAATCTGCATGTAAAAATGGCAGGAAAAGTCCATGTACATATTGTGGTTTTTATAACCATCATGCTTCAAAATGTTGGAAAAGAATGTCCACTTTCAGGAAACCTTCCAAGCAAAGGCAACATGAAAAGAACATGCAAAAGATTTGAAGTCATTGTCAGAAGAGGGGTCATCTCATTGACCAATGTTGGACATTGCATCCAACCTCTCATCCATGGCACAAGAAGAAGTTGGGTGAAAGGACTGACAAGAATGGAAGAGGAGATTCCATCATTGATGTGAGTCAAGATGATTCACAAGAAGACGACTTTCAGCAAAAGAATTTGCCATTGAGTTGGCTTGGTAAGAAATGGTTAGATTTCTTGATTAAGTAAGGCTTTCATTCTTCCTGTATAGATGCACACTTCAGCCTTATCTTTTCATTTTGTTGAATTTTAACAAGTTGCAGCAGTTGTCATAAGTTGCAAGATGCAAGTTGGCATGTGAATGCATTTACTTTTGTATGCATACTTGTGTTATACCACCTCGTCAAGAAAATGCAAAAGAGGGGTATGTTGTCCATTTTGTTACAGCCATATACACTTTTCATATTCATCTCTTTAGTACCCACATGCTTTGGTTTTAAGTACCTATGTTTCTACAGGAAGGAGAGTTGAAGAGCTATGCACATGCTTTTGGTTTTGTGAGTACATAAACATTGAACTTGATGTTAGTTCATCATGAATGACTCATGAGTGTAGCATGATTGTTTATCATGTTTTTAGACTTGTCATTTTGGAAGGTTGACATGTTTCACATGAGTCTCGACTTGTGTCGATATTATCTTGACAACTATGTTGTGTCGTTCACGTTTTCCGACTGGTGTTTAGTCGATTGTGTTGAATGGCTTGTAAGTCATTTTTGAGTACATTGAGATTAAGGAAAACACCATGTGCTTTGATGAAGCAAAAGATGCGACAGTTTGCTTGAAAAGTAAAAAGGCATTGCTGTCATTATTTTCAGTCTTGTGTCAATTTATTTTCAAGATTGATGGTTTTCTTGGCTTGTGACAAGATGTCGTAGGAAAGTTTTGCAGCCATTGGAGAGCGGATTGCTGATGTCAAAGAGTTCACAAGAGGGACTTGATTCTCAGTGGGAAGGTTGGTAGTCTTCCAAGCACAGCGAGAACAGTGGGTCAGCARCAGCCAGAACAGTGGTTGAGGGACATAGCTCGTTGCAGTGCATGGCATGTCAAAGTACCCAGGTGATTGTYGAAAAGACTTTTCAAGTAAAATCAGTTGATAGAACTTGAAAGTAGAAGAGCATTGAAGCTCAGATCGATAATTATAAGCTTTTGTGGGTAAAAAAGCCTTTCAGTGGGAAGGCGTGATCAGAATCTGGACGAGGGGTCTAAAATTTGCTCAATTTTCAAAGTGCTCAGAATGTGACAAAAATAGTGCAATTGCGTCCGTCTCATTCTCCTGATTCCGGCATTATATTTACTTTCGCAAACGGAGTCCGTATGGAGAAGTTATCGCGATCTGTTCGAATCGCCAAACAGGAAAAAAAAGGATGTCGACTGGGCAGGCCGTACAGCTGACGTGGCAGAGGCCGTACAACTGATGTAGGCATTCATACATGCTGACATGGCACACGTGGAAATCATTTACTGGTTGACAGTTGGATGAATCAAATTCGGACACGTGGCATATTTTGGGCGAATGGATGGGTGCCACGTGGCCCAATGAAGGGCTGCCACGTGGCACCCTGAGTTTGACTAATTGGTTTGTTTATTAAAAATTTATGGAGGTCACGGGGTTCGATCCCCGGACCTCCCCACCATACAAGCGCCTTAACAAAGTTCTGCAACCCACTATTCCGCTCATTAGTACTTGAAAGGTATACGCATTTGTTTATATTTAAATTAAACATTTTGTATTGGAGGCGGGGGGTCGGGCCAGGCCTGAGCCCCGACCCCGGTTCTATGCAATGGCATACGACCATATGTAAACCACATGACCCTTTTTCAAACGGGCGTGCGGGGGTGTTTTGCAATGGCCCACGAATGTATATTTAAAAATGGCACGCACAGAATTGGTTTATACCCACAGTCACATCACTATACACATATGACCAATGCCCAAGTTAAAGGTGCGAGCACGGGGTTCCAAATATAAACCCGTGGTTTTGTGAAAATTCATGTGACCACTATATATTGTGGCGCGGGGTTTGTTTTATTATATGGTTTAGTTTATAAAGCCACGGTTATATCGCTTTTAATATGACCATTACACCTTTTGGTATTGCGCAGGAGTCAACCCACGGTTCCATTACCACTCTATAACCATGCCCTATGGTTTATGCGCGCATGTTTTGGTTTTAGTTTTGGTTCAAACTGAACACCCATGCACTTGGACACATGTCGATTCCTGGTTCAACCTTGTAACAGAGCCCTCTATGCGCAGGGAACATGGCCATATGGTCCCCCCATGCGCCCAACACCTCCGACTTGGAGGGATTTAGTTTCGTTAACCGTTCGAAAATTTGGCATGTTTTACGAGACACATGCATGTGCTGAGTTTAGGCCCGAAAAACGCCCAGAGGCCAGGTTCAGTCTTCCACAGGAGAAAAATGGAAGAAGGCATAACTTTTTGAGTTTTGGCCAAATGAGGTGTTGAAAAATCCCAGCTAGGAGTTTTGGACATTCTGAGTCCATTGGCACAGCTTTCACAGGCATTTGAAGACTTCTGATGCAGGTTTTTAACCATTGAAGTTTGAGGAAGCTCCAGGAAGCTTGAAGCCCTCATTGTTTGAGGCATTGCTCAGATGAGCACATATCCATTTTCTAAGACTGAATAGTCATTCTTGATTGTTGATTATGCTCTGAACACATTGGGATAGTTTTCAGATCCATTGGAGGACTTTTAGAAGTGTTTTTTCCTCATTGAAGCTCAGGGAGGCTTGGAGGTCACATGTAGAAGAGGTCATTACTGGATGAGACAAGATCCATTTTCAGAGTTCTAATAGTCAAATTTGGGGTTTTTATGTATTCTGAATCCAATGGTACAGTCTGTAAATCCATTGGAGTTGAGCAGAATATTTTAAAGAGCATTTGAAAAACTAATCCCAAAGAGCCAAGTCCATTGAAGGAGGCTCAAAGAGATGTAGCCCAGAGAGGGGTGAACTCCTTTATCATCTTGGTATTGTTGTGAGTTTTCTGTGTTATTTGCTTCACTTGACATTGTTGTGTATTTGTTTATAGCACATATTCAATCTTTTAAAAGATCATTTCCTCGCACATATACATTGACAAGAAGAAGCCTAAATAATCATCTTGCATATTTTAACACATGAAGCAAGGTCCTGTTAAGGTTTATTTTATTGAGGTAGAGGGTGCTTGCATAGCATAACAAGTCAACCTTCTATTTTCAGATCACTTGGACACATGATATTTCTCATCCTGTACCATGAATCCTTCTATCTGCTTGATGTAAATGTTTTCCTCAATCTCACCATTGAGAAATGTTGTGTTTACATCCATCTGATGTTGTTTCCAACCCATGGATGTAGCTATTGCAATGATAGTATGGATGGAAGTGTATCGGGATACTGAAGCAAATGTCTCCACATAATCAATTCCCTCCACATGTGAGAATCCTCTACCTACAAATCTTGATTTGTATTTCTCGGCACTACCATCAACTGCATGCTTGATCTTATAGATCCACTTGGAAGTTACTAGATAATTCCCTTCTGGTCTCGGAACATTATCCCACACATCATTCTTCAAGATGGAATGATGTTCTTCTGCCATGGAATCTTTCGATACTTGTTGACTTCTCGCTTCTCCATGACAAGAAGGATCTCTATCAATGATGTGGCTCATGGCTGAAAATTAGCTCGAAAATATTTTTGGTCTCTTTCTCTCAGGATGTGCCTTGAGTAGTTACATGTCCATCTGCCTCTTGCATAGTTTCTCCATACCAAGAAGGAATTTTATGGCCTACTACAATGTCTCTGGGGATATCAACTGGAAAAATTGGATCAAATGGAACAATTGGATCAACTAGAATAATGGTTGTCTCTCTATGAATTGTTGAAGGGGGAGAAGGTATTGTCTCACTGTTAATCTCTATTTGAGATTCTCTGGATATTTGAAAGGCTATCTCTTCTTCAAAGATAAAATATCTTCTCACTTCAATCTATCTCTGACCAGGGATGTAGATATGATATTCCCTCAAAGGTTCACTATATCCCACAAATGTACCTTTTTTTCCTAAAGGGTCTATCTTGGACCTCTTCTCTTTGGGTACATGAAAGTATACTGGACACCCAAATATCTTGAAGTGTCCAATCTCAGGCTTCACTCTGGTGAAGTATTCTTCGGGAGTTATGTTCTTCAAAATCTGGCAAGGACTCATGTTCAGAACATATATTGTTCTCATGCATGCTTCTTACCACATAATCATAGGTAGACTTTGATCATGTATCATTGCTTTCATTTCCTCAATGATGGTTTTGTTCTTCCTCTCTGCAACCCCATTTTGTTGAGGGTTGTAAGGAACTGTGCACTCCCTCTTGATGCCTTCTTCAATACAGAAATTACTAAAATCCTTGGAGGTGTATTCTCCTCCATTATATGATCTTAGTACCTTGATCTTTCTTCCGATCAGGTTCTCAACCTAATCTTTGAATTCTTGAAATCTTGCAAGGACTCGATCCTTGGTATTCAAGAAATAAATCCAAGTTTTCTGGGGGTGATCATATATGAAGAGTACATAGTAAAAATATCCATTCAGGGAGGAAACAATCATTGGCCCACACACATCAAAACGTATCAAGTCCAATATTTCCTTGGATCTATTGTGATTTCTCAAGAAGGACCCCTTGACATTCTTTCCAAGAGAACAACCTCTACAAACTCCTTTATGTTGAATCTGTATCTCTGGAAGACATGTTACCATTTTCCCTAAAGATGGAAGGGCTCTATAATTAATGTGAGAAATTCTCCTATGCCATAGCTCACTCAAGCTTATAGTATCATGTAAAAGGGCCTGGATTGGTCGCGCGGTCAACCTGTATATGTTGTTTTCTCCAACACCAATTACTCTGGCATAGTTTATATGTGATTCCTTGTGCCATGAAAGAACTTTTGATTCAAAAAAGGTGACCTTATAGCCTTTGTCTTCTAAGGAAGAAATGGAGACAAGGTTCCTCTTCATCCTAGTAGCATATAGTACCTCACTTAACTAAAGAGGTATGTTAGAATCTAGTTGGAAAGTAGAAGTTCAAACCGCTTACACATTATATCTGGCATTGTCTCCAAGTACAACATGTATACTGGTCTCTTTCTCAACAAGATCTGTCAGGTGATCTCTAAATCCGGTCATGTTCCTAGAGGCATCATTATCAATTAACCAAGTATTATTATCAATAGGAACCATAACTAAGAGTGATGAAATAAATAAAAAGGCTTCTTCTTTGATGTCTTCATCTCTCTGAAGTCTTGGCTTCCAGGAACTACATTTTCTTGATCCATCAAGCTTATATTCCATCATATTTATGTTCATCATATTTTCATATTCTTCACAAACCCTTACCAACTGGGCTAGGAAACCTAACAACTAGGCTAGGCTAGCAATATTATATTTTGTTGAGCTTATGACTGCCAACAATAAGCCTTGAAATTCATAAGAACACTGGTGAGATAAAAATCTCTTTAAATGAGTTGTAGAAACCCTAAATCTAGATTTTCTGCAAAAAATTGTGAAACCCTAGAAACCTTAGGCCAAAAATCCAAAATTCTTGGAATTTCACTTCAAGAGTCTCTAGCGGTGCGTTGAAGGAGGTCGTACTCTAATAAGAAAATATTAGACCCAACATCCAAGTTTAAAGTCTTTAAACTGAAAAAGAAGGACGGTCGTATGGAATTGCAGAAAGCCCTAGAGGGTTGCATGAAATTGCAAAAAGGAGGATGGTTGGATTTAATGCTTGTGCAATGGGTTATTCAAGACCTATTCTCTTATACCATGTAGAATTTTTAGTATTCTAGGATCTGAGCATGAGGTTTATTTCATTTTAGTCAAGTACTTGAACAATAAACAAATGCAACTATAACATTCACAATTACTATAATAACGAAGATCGCAAGAAGAAATACCATGCACAAGAATAAAAGAAATATCCTGGGAAAACCATTCCAACAAGGGATAAAAACCCATCAATCCTTTGTTATATTCTCAAGAGAGGATCCTAGAACCATGGAACCCTAATGCACACAAGAGGGTGCTTTGTTACCTTGAAAATTGCTCCCAAGAGAGGTGCACACATCATCCCTAGAAATGTACTTTCTAAAATTTCCAAATGGCAAGTTACTTGTGTGTTTCCTCAATGGGGAAATCACCTTTATTCATACTAGACTAGATAGACCAAAAATGATGTCTATTGCC
>JASDQU010362459.1:0-11717 GCA_032191745.1 Picea mariana
ACTAAATATGTCTATTAAGAGAAGCATCTAGAGGAAGATCCTTCTAGAAGCGAAAGCTTCTATTAGGTCTTCTTACATCCGCCTTATTCTATTTTATTGAAAGGCCTTATTAATATTGACCTTTATTACATCCGAATACATTGATCTACCTATGTGCGGGTTAGGACCTTAACAACCAACCATAAGAAGGTCACTACTTTTGGCCTTTGGTGTGAATTCCAAACTTTTCTCCAAACTGGTGACTTGAAGTGTCTGAGGTTTCGTCGCCTGCTGGTAAGCTTATTTTATACTGAAGTTTCCATGCCCCTTTTTTCCCCTGGTTTGGTATACAAAGGTTTTTGGAGTAGAGTGCGCTCAAACTCCTAGGGGCAGTTCCCCTCCCATTCTACTGGTCATTTCGTTAAATTATTCCAGGATCTTTCTAACAACTGGTTGTTGCTAGCACTCTCTTCCCAAAATTGGCGAACCTGCTTCCAACCTACTCCCATCATCCTCTCTTGGATTTGTTGATATTTCCCCTGTTGACATGGTCGGGGTCCTTCTTAATGTTTTTTTTTTCAAACCACATAAATCATAACTTATCAAACCAATTGGCAATCAAACCATATTTGTAAAAAATTTATATCATTTATCTTAGGCCACAATTGATTGATTTCTTGTTACTACCTTTAAAATTTGGACACCACCATTCCATTTGTGTCACATGTGCATCATTGACAATAATTAACAAACAATTTATTATGAAAGAATATTTAGAGAAAAAACAAACTTTCATATCAATTAGAGGGAAGTTATAACACTAAAAAAATGGCAGTGGAAAATATCTTTAAAAATACATGGAAAACATTCTACACATTAATATCCAACATGATATACTGCCTCCATGTTGAAAGAAGTGAAAAAAATAATAGAAGTAAATTACTAAAAGCATTTTCTTGTCCTATATAAATTTACATGACTTCAATTTCAAATTCATGGTTTTCCCAAGAGTAGTTTCTACGAACTAATCATCCATATGTAGCCAATATACCCAGAAAATTGGGATCCATACTCAAAAATATTAAGAAAACCTATTACTTGTTCATGGAAAATGTTTATATTTAGGCAAAAAATATAATTATATACATAACTATAATTATAAATCAGGCTACAATTTTTTTACTTTTAATGAAAAAATGAAAAATTTTAACCTAAATTTCTTCCAAAAAATTGAAATTTAGCCAAATTGGTGACATTTCACATAAAGAAAAAACAACTCCTTCCACTAGTATCCATTCTACTCATGGGCTATCCTTTGCATATTTATCCTTCCCATAGAGCCTCGGGTTTCTTGTTCCATCTCCATAAAAATTTGGCTACTAGCGCCTGACCCATGTTTTGGGGGTCTCTAATGCCTAACCCCCCTAGGGCTTTGGGGTGCAGATTTTGTCCCAAGAAACCAAAGCCTATTTTTTTTCCTGCTTGGCTCCTCCCCATAGGAAGTTTCTTTGAATTGATCGAATTCTTTGTTGGATGTTTGTACGGGATGCAAGAACAAATAAAAGGTAGATATGCACTACTGAGAGAACTAACTTAATTAGGAGAACCCTCCTGGGTAAAGTTAGGAATATATGGGTCCAACTATTGATATGCTTTTCCAACTTAGTGAGGATATCCTCCCAAGAAGTATTTCATATCACTTTATCCAAGAGGGGGGCTCCTAGGTACTTGGAGGGGAGGGATTCTCTTTGGAATCCCATGATTCTGGTTATATTATGATCGATAGAAATAAGGGTGTTAAAGAAGACAATTTTGGATTTTTCCTGGTTAATTGGCATTCCTGATGCTTCCATGAAGGTCTCAAGGATTCTATTGATGGATCGCGCTTCCTTGACCATGGGTTAACCCATCAACATGGTCTCATTCACAAACTAGAGGTGGGATAGAGGTTCTGAATGGGGGCCAAGTTGAAGGCCTTGCAAGGATCCTTCCTTGAGGGAAATCTTGATGAAAGTCCCCAACCCTTATGCCAATATTATAAACAAGTAGGGGGATAAGGGATCTCCTTGGAAAATTCCTCTAGAGGGTTTGAAGGTTGTCAAAGGGGTTCCATTGACACGAATCAAGAAGAATACTGATGAGATCATACCTGAAATATAGGAAATCCAAGCTAGGTTGAAACCAAAATCCCCCAAAATTTCTCTTAGGAAGTTCCAATTTATTCTATCATAGGATTTAGCTAAGTCTACTTTAATAAGCATACCCAATCGACCACTGATTTTTAGGTAATGAATAGTTTAATGTGCCACAATTATTCCATCCAATATTTGTCTCCCTTCCACAAAACCCCCTTGCTTAGGTGAAATAATTTCCTGCCAAATAGGTTTAAATATGTTTGCAATGACTTTAGTTATGATTTTATAGATAACATTGCATAAAGAGATAATGTGAAACTTATTTTCAATGCTTGCTTCATGTTCTTTAGGGATGAGAGTAAAAAAGGTAGCGTTGAAGGCCCGCAAGATTGATTGAGATGAGAAAGATTATTCTACTACTGCCCAAACATCTTTTCCTATTATTCTCCAAAAAGATTGGAAGAAGTCCAAGGTGAAGAAATATGGTCCTAGGGACTTCCCTATCAACATTTCTTTCACTATTTCCTCAACCTCCTCCAGAGTCATCTTGCGCATGAGGCTACAATTGGTGTGATCATGCTAGGGATATATAACTTTATCTTATGAGTGGCCTCCCTCCTATTTATGTTAGGTTGTACTAGTAGGTTAATGTAATGTCTCACTCAATATTTTTTGATGTCCTTATGGTTCCCCAATAATTCTCCCACTTCATCCTACAAATAATTGATGTGATTTTGGCTTCTTCTCCATAGAAGAGAATTGTGGAAGAACTTAGTGTTTTTGTGCCATTCATAAAGCCAATGGATTCAATATTTTTGATGATATAAGATCTCTTCCTGCTTGTGTCTTTCATTTAGAATTTGACAGATCTAATCCTCCTTTATATTTAGTTCCTGGGAGTGCCCATTAAGAATTAACTATTTTTTATTTCTTCCATCTTTATTTTTTCCTCCTGGATATTCCTGAAGACCTCCTTATTCCATTTCTTGATGCATAATTTGGTATTTTTTAATATTTTCTAAAATTGGTACATATGAAGTATTCATAATTTTGGTTGATCATTACACCATTATAATACCTTTTGTAGGAAGTCCGGGTGCCGTAACTAGAATTTTTCAAATCCAAAAGGCTTAGGGTAGGGAGTCATGGAAATTTCCTAGCAGAGGGAAATTGGACAATGGTGAGATCCATAGAAAGGCTTGATTTCTGTTGCAACTTCTTTCTTTAATTTGAATAAGGTATATGAGACCAACAATCTATCTAGGTGCTCTACTACCTTCTTTGATCCCCCTCTTCTATTAATCCAAGTGAACCTTCTCCCCTTGGATGGTATATTTATAAGTCTTGATTTCGTTATGGTCTCCTTGAATAGCATGTTATACTCATCCATCATATGGACTCCACCTTTTTTAATTTCCAATTACATAATAAGTTTGAAGTACCCTTGTATAATCCATTGTTGTTCTTGCATGAGATGACCTATCTGTGACATTTCCCCTATGAAATATCATTTCTTCGTTGGAGTTAGAGGACCATAGGCATTCAAAATAAAAAAAATCTATGTTCTTCAGATCCCAATTTCTTATAGTGAATTGTGAGGATTCTTGGGTTCTAATAAGTTACCTCCACCTTCAGGATGCTTGGGTCCTAAAGGATTTCTAGTCCTCAAGAACCCCCCTCTTATTTTATACATTCTACTTAACAATTTTTCCATATCTTTCTTTCTATTCTCCTCATGGTATTTCTATCACATTTTGTTTCTTGCATCATTACTAGATCTACTTTTTCTTAAACTAATTTTTTTATTAAGAATTTTATGTTTGGACAGAGCATTCAATCCTCTCATATTCCAGTAGAATATCTTCATGATTAACATTTGGGTTGGGGTAGGAAGGACTTATACATAAGTCTCATTGCTTGGTCGGAGTCAATAAGTAGTTCTCTTGCTTTTTCCATAACTTGTTGATGAGGTTTGTGTCCTTTTCTCTTCTCCTCCCTACCTAATTTTTTGGATTCTTAAGAGGGTTGGTATTTATTCCTAGGTTCCTTGATGATGAGTTCGGATTCTCCTGAATGCTTCCTTTTTCCTTTCCCTTTGATTATCTGTCAATGTAGTTTGCGTAATTGTCCTACCTGCATATTGTTTATCTCTTTATTCCCATGAATTGCGATGAGGGTTTTGATATCAACCTCCATTTATTCTAGATCCATGTTCTGGGAGGCATCCTCCCACTTTTCTTCCTCTTGTGATTCTTCCTTGCCCTCCATATCTTACATATTGATCTACCCTTCAAGAGTTGGGGATATTATTATTCTATGTTCCATGCGATGTCACTTTGGAATCTCTTCATGCTTAATAACCACTATTTCTTTCATTGGTATGGGACCTTTACTTGATGCTTCCTTTCCTTTTGTGTTATCCATCTGGTTTTCTTCTGTTGTAAGTGCATGGAAACTGTTTGATTATTTCTTGGAAGTTTCCCCAATGGGTTTATTTCCTTTTTGTCCCACCTTTCACTTATTAAGCATATTGATGAAGCCTTCAACATCCACCTCCTCATTACCTTTTTTTACTGTCGAGGTTTCATTATGAGGACAGTAACAAAACAAGTGTCTGTGCACATGGAATTTTCTACACCTGAATGGGATATGCTCATAGTCTATGGTTTGGGTCTAGTCATCATCCTGGTAGAAAATGAATATTGATTCCATTAGGGCTCCTGCCACTTTCATATACATGTATATATGTGCATAGGACATGTATTTTTCCATCTTGGTGATATCTAAAAGTCTAATGAAGGATCCTAGGGTATTCTCAATTCCTTCCAGATTTTTCGGGTGCTAGAATTCCTGGGGTAAGGAGTAGAGCCTAATCCAAACTGGAGCCATTGCGTAATCCTCTTTATCAGAAGATAATAGTTCCATATAGTATCTTAGATGCAACCCAACAAAGTTAAAAAAATATGGTCCTTTGTAAAAAAAAATGTTCTTATATCTGGAGTAGGAGAATATTATCATGAAAAATCATTTCGAGCCCAAATTTAGCTCCATATCTCCTTTGAATTTCCACCTTGTTTTACCCATACCATTAGTAGTTTTTCTGAAGGCCAAATTGTCATGAAATTTCCAATAAGTGCATGGTTCTTCATGTACTAAATGTAACCCCCAATCAACATGGATGTGGCTTCGTACCTAGGGTTCTCCATGGTATTAGCCAGAAATCCATTTTTCACATGCACTTCTCTTGTTTGTTGTCAATATATGCTCCTTTTTCAGGTTGTTCTGTGTTGGGTGGAACACTTTTCATCCTTTCCATCGTGGCATCCTTTGACAACATACTATACCCCCTTGCCACTGCTTCTTTGAATGATTTTGACTTTACTTTCTCTTTGTTCGCTTTGACCGCCACATCCATATCACCCACCGCCATTGTAGATTCGCGAGACCTTCCTAGAAACCTACACTTCCCTCCCTTCCCAAAGCATTTATTGAACCTTATTGAAACCCTAACCCTCTATCCCTAAACCTCTAACCTGCTTTGCCTGTCATTCTCAAAGTTTTTTTTCCTAATCACTCCTATGTAAATTACATAGTTAATCACACTCCCATAAATGATTTAAAATATATAACACTCGAAGAAGTATGGGGTAAAATTTAACCAGGTGTAGGCTACTTTATGTGTTTGGTAGTGAATCATGGGATCACATTCTTGATGAGAAAAGGAAAGCGTTATAGCCCAAAAGTGAGAAGTGCATTTTTCCAGATATTCCAAAGATGTAAGAGGTTAGAGAAATTTTCAACCTCTTTCTAACCAAAATTATTGTGAGGATATATGTTAAGTTTCACGAAGGTCTCTTGGTTTGCAGTCCTAATTCAATGTTTGCACCATCTTTGCCCTACTAGCTATTTTCGATGATTATGCAATCTTCTATTCCCAACTATTCTCCTAGTTCTTCTATTCTGGTTTCTTCCTTAGATGACGACAGTGAGGATGTAAATTTGTCTTTTCCTACTCAACCTCCTCCACTTGGGTTTGTTGAACATGAACATATTTTAACACCAAATCTTCCTATATGGTTTTGTACAACACAAGAAGCGAGTGATGATGTTGTCGGTGATTCTTCAAATCAACATTGTACATGTTCATAGTTCAAGTGAGCCTCCTCTCTTTTAGCTCAAGTTTTAGAGACTCATGATCCAAACACATTTGCATAAGCTTCTGACCATCTAAATTGGGAGGAAACAATGAATGAAGAATATTTATATCTAATGGAAAACAATATCTAGGATCTTGTACCTCTTTCAAAAGGAAAAAAACTTGTCCGATGTAAATTGGTATATAGAAATAAGTATGCATCAGATCGAAGTGTTGAAATATATAAGGATTCATTAGTTTCTAAAGGATTTTCTCAAGTAAAAGTCTTGACTATATTGAAACCTTTGCTTCTATAGCCAAAATTAATTCCATCCACCTTGTTCTAGCCATTGTTTCTTCATATAAATGGAAGGTTCATAAAATGGACATTAAATCCACCTTCTTGCATGGGGATTTGCAAGAATAAATTTACTTGGAACAACCTCTTGGTTATATTCAGATTGACCCAAGCCTTGTTTGGTACCTTATGAAATCTCTCTATGAATTTAAGCAATGTCCTCGGGCTTGGTATGTTAAAATGGATAACTTTCTTCTTTTATAGATGTCAATCCGACCCAAATTTTCATACCAAGAAAGTAGGTAACCATCTCATAATACTTGTTCTTTGTGTTGATGACCTTATACTCACTAGTAGTGACCCCAAGCTTTTAATCCATGTGAAATATAGCCTTAATATGAACTTTAAAATTATATAATTAGGACATTTGCATTATTTTCTTTGCCTCCATGTCTTGCAAACCAAGGACATAATTTCCCTTTCCCTATCTAAGTATGAACATGACCTTCTTCACCTCTTTCACATGGAATATTGTTAATCAGACCCATCTCCCTTCCAATCTAGAGTCAAACTTGTTTCCACCTTTACTACACTAAAACTAGCTGCCACTTTGGACCATCAATTAGTTGGTAGGATTTTGTACTTGAATCATAACTATCTTGATTTTTCCTTTGTTGTAGGTCTTATTTCTCGGTATATGAAAACACCCCATGAGAGCCATTTGAAAGAATACAAAATGATCCTTTAGTATATTTGAGGTACAATTTAGTTTGGGATAGATTACAGTTTAAGGGGGGCTCCTTTGTTGGTTAGTTTCACTAATTTCAATTCGCTTGGAGAACTTGATGATAAAAATTCTATTGCAAGTTATGTTTTTAGTATTGGTTCCAGACCTATCACTTGGACTTGTAAGAAGAGACACACACTTTCTTTTCCTTCAGTAGAAGTGGAGTATCAAGCAACAATTAGTGCAAGTTAAGAACCCTTGTGGCTTTGAGAGATCCTTTTAGAATTTGGATTTTGGTAGTAGCATCTCTTGTGTGAAAATTAGAGTGCCATTCAACTCCCCAAATATTTCATTCAACATCAGTGTAGAAAACATATTGAGATACATATGCAGTTCATTAGAACAATTCTCTAGGATCATGATCTTAAAGTGCATTATTTCCCTATACATGATCACATTGCATACATTTTCACAAAGTCTCTTACAGAAGTAAAGATTCGAAACTTTGATCTATGTTAGGAGTTCAAGAAGTTTTCCTTAAGGGGGGATAAAATCTAATGCCTCCATCCTTCTCCTATTGTCTCACCTTTGTAAATCCTTCAGTCCTATCCCAAGTTGTTCTTAAGGTGGGATGCTAAGATATTTAGACACTTACGAGTTAGTTAAGATCAACTCAGTTTATTATGTCTTTAGGTAAAATGTGTTTCTTTAGTATGCATTTTAATTATCTAATCCAATGGTCATAATTATGTTCTAGACATAAAGGGATCTAGGGATTCATCTTCTCCTTGATACTAACAACTATATTGATCCATGTATGAACTCTTGATTGGTCCATGATCTATGGTTAAAGAGTATGGAGGGTCATCTGCTGATGAAACTCATATGTAAATCGTTTTTCTTTTGCATTAATATTTTCCTCAAGCGGCTATGTTGAATGGGGCCATAAATTGTTTCCCTCTGGGTTTTAACCACAATAAGTTGGTGTATTAATATTTGATCTAGTTTTGTGAATGGTTTCCTTAAGGTGTTCAACTTGCATGGATATACCTTATTTATCGAACACATTAAGACAGGACCAACACTCCCTACAAATACAAAGACCCTAGTATGAAAAATGCAAAGCAAGCGATGAGGCAACAAAACAAGACTAGTTCCATACACAACCATGAGAAAACTAACAATGGTTGGACAACTTAAAGGACAAAGGCAAGAATTATTGTATTCAATTCGCTACTAAAACCACAACCACCTACACATCTACATTAAAAACCCAAAATGATAGATGAACTTCACAATATCAATGAAATAAGAAAGGGCTATTTAAGGAAAATTGTACTCACTCCTTCGTGCAACGATGTTGAACAATTACATTTACTCTGTCACCCATCGCATTCAACACTACTATGATGCAAATATACATTTTCCCTTCAATTTCTTGCAAACTTCATCACTAGCCCATTAGAAAAAATAATACCTCTACCTCTCCATTAATCAACAACAACATAAATCACCAATTTTTTAGTTACACTCAAAATAATATTGATCAACGTAAAAATGTTTCCCATTAACTATAAGACGACTAGAGAAAATTGATATATTACTCATGTACACAAAAGCTAATCCCAACAAAGAAATGCTATAGTCCCTTATAGGGACGAATAACTATAAAGACCTTGTCCTATTTAGCCATTCCTTTTGAATTATAAATGCGGGTGTTTTCCAAATCACTCTTGGGAAAGTTTGAAAACATAAATCGACCAAAGATCTTAAATAGGACCTTGTATATATGCACCCGGATAACAAGGCAACAATTACGAAAGAGTGGTTATGGCAACAATTAAGAAATTAAGGTGAAAGCTTCTTCAATCATTTAAGCAATATATTCGCCTTGGATATGTTGGTTTACCCCCAAAACCCTAATCAACTATCATACATCATTCTTAAATTCTAGGGCTACTAGTTCAATTTCAACCTTTTCATTTTTTAATAATTTTGACGTTTATACAGTTTTTTTTTCCAATGGAGTTAGATTTTGCTAATTAATTAATGAGACCTGCAGATTAATCAGAAACATTCATTAACGTGCACATAACAAACACTTCATGGCTTTGTCTCCGTGCCCGAACAATTCAAGAATTCAAAACAAACGCGTTCGGCTTTGTCAATTGTCTATTTGGTTTAGTTAAATAATTCATGATGATGTCTATATTTGTTTAAGTAAAATAATTCACAGCTAACATGGACCACATTGTTCTGGTTTTAAATGTCAATTTAAAAGTGTATACAATAATTAAAAATAAAAAATAAAAATCATACAATAATATTAATGGCAAATTTAGAAATATATCAGTATGGCAAATTTAGAAATATATCAGTAGAGATTCATCTTAACTCCGATTCTATCAAAAGGATAAAATTCTTCCTCCCCATTTTAGATTGTAAAAGGTTAAAGTAGACATATACAATTTTCATTTACTTAATTATTATTATTATTATTTAAGAATGACATGTGTGAGATTGAAATTAATCAAGGAAGTACACATTGACCTAATACTGAGCTGTAAATGCAACTTTCAAAACAATTATAGATCAGTCACCCAAATAAAATTTAATAAAGGTTTTGGCTATCTGTTTGTTTGAAGAATTCTACATTCTATTCATCTTAATTCGTGTTTAATTTGATACGTCTTTAATCAATACATGAACATGTCAAAATCGGTTATCGTACGTTATCGGTTACATCCTTTTTGCTTTATCTGCAAATTGCCGTATAACATCTACAACATTCAAAAAGATATCCACTGTTCTAAAATGGCTGTTTCTAACATAAATCTGTGTTCCTACTTACGATAATATTGATCCACGGTGAAGGGGAACGTCGGTTGAGGCAGTGCGCCTATATAAGCCAAGGGACAAAATTCATTTGGAGGCAGGCAAGTTTGAGTTATCAAGACATCTTTCATAATGGCAGATTGGGGAGTCTGAGACAACGACCAAGTAAGGAGGGCGAGCTCCCTCCCAAAGATCCAATTCAACCTTGTAGGTCGACTTGTGCTATCTTAGGCAGGATGAAGGGAAAGTCTTCTTGAAGGGAGTTGGTGGGAAAACCAGATGTGGTGATGAAAAAGGATCACTCCAATTAGAGGCAAGAGAAGCATAATATTCAGAAATGAAACACGACGAAGTTTCGTTCGAATTGAGGCAGTGAAGGAAGGGTGCCCAGGGGCAACTTGCTGAAGTAAAGGTGCATGGTTTTCCCAACAAGTTCTTTGTAGTTGAGCGAAATATCCTTCCAACTCTTTCTTTGTGTGGCACGAGTTTTAGCTTGGCACACTACAGTTCTTGTTTATCAATAATTCAGGTATTAGGTCGGTTTGGACACCCACATGCATGTTTGTTTGCACTTGTGTATGAATGCTTTCTATATTTGATGAATTGTTTTAAGTATAAGAAAACTCAAACATAACTCTAAGTAATAAACGAAATGAATAAAAGTGAAGGCATAGCCTGGGTTGAGTAGGTTGGTTTGGTCTTGCCATTGAACAAAAGATGTCAGTGTTGCATGAGCACCGAGGAGCATTGGGTGTTTTATGCCGCCCAACCGAAGGTTTTCCGAGCACCATGACATGTGGTATTAGAGCGCACATCAAATAAAACTCAGGAATAAGTTGGTTTGACAGACGATTTGGTCACCGTTGTGATTTGAGCTAGAAAAAAGAAGCTTGTGTCATAGAGAAATCAATTGAGCACATTTTCCACCATGCCAACTTCATGCCATGCACTATTGAAGATAAAACTTGAGTCAGTTGGGTTTCAGACGAGGATCATAGCTTTCAGAGGAGGTGACTTGTTCATGCAAGTTGGTTAACAACATGTGACTTAGCGATCGATGGATTTATGCATGATGTCCTCGTGCAGAAGCATTTCAGGGCATGAAGATAACAAATGTAGAAAATGGGTTCCATTGAATGCATGGAGAAGGTGACTCAATGCAGTTTTGTATATGTTGAGTCGAGTTGAAGGCTTGATGTGAACAATGTGGATGCACATTAATGAGATGAGTCCATGCTGGGCTTCACTGTACAAAGACGTTGGGTTCTGTTGTTGTAGACTCTCGGTTGCAACAACATATGGATGCGATGGAGTGTGCCATGGCGTTTGGAACCTTGGTGACGAAGGAAACTAAGGTTTGAAAAAAAAATTGGTGGGAGTGTGTGGCTAGGACACATCATAGTTTTTTTCTTAGGTGAAAATTGAACTTTCCCTTGGGCCATAACAAGGAGGTTCGTTTGCAAATTTGGAGTTGGTGGTTAAGACAAGTTGCATACTTGTGATAGTATGAGTGCTTGAACCATGAGGTTGCCGAAGATGCCGTGAAAAAGTATGATTCTTTCAATTTCTTTGCAAGACCTCGATTGTTGCATTGGTTCCTTTGAAGGG